>PVKS010001903.1:0-129147 GCA_004027875.1 Aplodontia rufa | reverse complement strand
AGATTTACTTAATAATTGATGCGTCTCTGTGATGAAGTCTCCACCTAAATCCATAAGTTATTGGTGTTTGGAGGGAACAGGTATCTGTACATGTGCAGGTGTGAGGAAGGTGGCACCCCTGGAGGCACACATAGGCTACATTCCCTTCACCTTGGTGTGCACATGTCTTCATCTGTCTGTTTATCTGTCTTTTGTTATATAATATACCCCTAAAGGTAAAGGAATGGACTTTCCTGAATTCTGAGAGCTACCCAAGAAAATGGTTAAACAAAGGAAGCAGTCATAAGGACCTTTAACTTACAAGCAGTAGTCAGAAGTTCCAGAAACCTGGACTTGTGACTGGCATCTGAAATGGGGAGCAGCTTGTGGGGATGAGCCACTAATCTGTAGGATCTGGCTGTTAACTCCAGAAAGGTAGTGTCAAAATTGAGTTAAATGAGTACAGCCGGTTGATGCCTGCTACAAAATGTGCGGTTATTTCCATACACATTCTGGTAATTAGACATATGCTTTGCTGAGTATGGGCTATGTAAGAAAAAGAAGAGTGTTCATTTTTCTGACACAATAATTTTCAGAACAAAGAATAAAAATAGGGTTGAAACAGATATTTTCATAAAAATAAAGGGGAAATTATAGAGAACATCTAATTCTAACTAAAGCCTCAAAACTCATGAGTCAAAAACTAAAAAGAGCAAAATACAAATCTAAAATTGTGTCATACTTGATAGAATACAGAGAAAGAAATTTTAAAATTATCAAAGTCTTAGGTATTACTGTCAATGAAATTTAATTAATTATCATTTAGAACACTCCACACAGCAGCAAAGTGCCTTTTTACAAATGCACATGTGCAGTATAAAATATCATATTGTATGCTAAAAACCAGGCCTTAATCAATCTAAAGCAATTCAAAAAATGGAAAGCATGTTCTCTCACATCCTGGAACTAAATTAGAACTTAATGACAGATAATCTGTAGAATTTCCAAATACTTAAAAAATGAAAAGCACACTTCTAAATTATTTATGAGATAATGAAGAAATCAAATGTTATTTGAAATCTTTGGAACCAATTGAAACTTATAACACAAAATAACAAAATTTGAGAAGCAGTTAAAGCAGTACTTAGAGGGAAATTGTTAGCAATAAATATCTATATTAACAGCAAATGAAGATTGAGAAAATGGATATACTTCTGGTGGGGCTCTTTCCATGTATCTAAAAATTCTTGAAATTGCAAACTAACTTAGAATGATGAAAAGCAGGACCTGTGAATCCATTTGGGGGATTCTAACATATAATTGAGGGAAGTATTGTAAAAGTAGAGTAGGAGACTTTCTGAGCATGAAGAGTATGTTCATTACCTTAGTAGTGTTGATAGTTTGAATTCTGTGTCTTCAATATGTGCAATTGATTGTAGGTTAATAATATGTCAAGAAAGCTCTTAAATAATCAAATTCACATTAACTTCATGAAATTCCAAAAAGTTATAGTATAAATCACATATTGAAATAAGAAAAAAGAAAATTTTAATTAAGTTTTGCCATAGATGTCTCTGCAGGACATAAGTGAAATAAACCAGACTCAGAAAGACAAATGTGTCCTATTCCTACTCAGATGTGAAAGATCTCAAAGAAGAGAATAGTGATTACCAGATGCTAGGAAAGACAACGGGCAGATCTGATGCCAGGAGGTTACATAACAGATCCCAAAATTCAGGTCGCAGGAGGAATAAATTTTAGCATTCTGTATCATGATAAAGTGACCTAGTTTACACCAACTTATTAAATATTTTGTGAAGAACTAGAAGGGAGGAGTTAGAAGGCTTCAAACATAAATGATAAAGAGATGGAAATGCTAATTGACCTATGATAATTTTATTTCATACGCGTGATTGAATTATCACACTGTGTTCCAAAATATGTGTAATTGTTATGTCAATTAAAAGAAAGTGAAAAATTTTAAAGTGAAATAAAAATGTGCCCTGCTTACCTGTTGGTTACATATTGAATGAATAAAACTTAAAAAATGAAGAGTGAGGAACTTTTAAAGGAACTAGTAAAGATGAATACAGACTGTGTACAGATAAAATTTAAAGCTTTGGAATAAATACACATATTTTTTTCAATTGAAATTGTAGAAGAAAGATAATTGCCTTATCAGAGCCCTGTTCTTATTTTCTTTTGTGGTTAAAATAAATGTTTGGTAGGGAGGCTAAATATTAGATTTCCTTTCCAAATTGTTCATAAACTTCTGTGATCAGTCACTAATATTAATTTACTTCATTATTTTCACTGCAGAACAATAGGTACTAGTCTCCATTTTGGAATAGTTCAGGTTGTCATGTGGACTTTAAGAGACTAAAATCCAAATGATAAGTGAGAGTTCCTAACTTTTTCATTGGGCTTACAATGGAAGCAGGGAAGAAAAACATAAACTAATAAGACAATGTGAAGATACCTCCTAATAAGATAAATCTCTCCTTCTTTACTGTGCTTTGTGGCAATGGAGATGTAAGACTTATAAATTCTAAAATGAAGTGGGAGAGTAGGAGGGTTAGGGAGGTTTCACAGATTCGTGTGAGGGACCCTACAAACACACAAGGGTGGGTTCTAATGTCACACACAGAAAGAACTCAGATACGACCTTGCGCCCACAAGATAACTCTTGCAGCTGCTCCTTCTCTGGAAAAGTGGCCAATCCCCACTTGTTCTTGCCTTAGACATTTATTTATAAGGAGTCCCTGAGTAGAAAATCTAAAACTTAAGCTGAAACGTGTTCTTTATGAGCTGAACTGTGGAATAAGAAAAAGCAAAAAGACAGAGTCATGCACTTCCAGACAACTCCTTAAATCATATTAGCACAAAAAATTATAGAGATTACAATGGTTCGAGCAACACATAGCTGTAGCTCAGCAAGGTTTCTAATTACTTCAAATACTTGAATCAATGATGAATGCTAACAACAGCAACATGAATGTACCTTAATCACGGAATACTTTGCTCACATGGCATCTTTTATCCCAGGAAGGATCACACCCGCTGGATCTGTTTCTTCATCACACTTAACCTGAGGAAACAGGACCACAGCAAGCTTTGAACAGACTGAAAAAGAAGAAGGTTGAATGATTAATTTTAATAGAGCTGCACAATTGTTGTAAAAAAGAAAGTGTTTTCTCCTATTGGCTCTCATTTCTAGATCTGTCATAGAGTAATATTAAAAAGTGAACTATGGTTACACAAGGGATAAAAATAAGTCTTAGGAAGAACTTGTAGTATCCACCCAACGGAAGATTTACTATTAGCAATTATTGTTTCTGCAATAAAAAGTTATGAATGTTTGCTGTACTGAAAAGTAAGGTTGTTAATAATCATAGTAAATCAATCATATAGAAGTACATATATGGTATTGGTGATTTAGACAAAACAAATTATCTGACAGGTTTCTGAATGGCTTTCGTAATCTATGTGGGGATTTCCTGTAAAAATTTCACAGCTAAAAATGTTAGTTACCAAATATGTTGAATATGATTTTATGAAAATCAAAAATGCATAAAAATAATTTGATTTTCATAGATTAAAAAAGCTTTGAAATCACATATTTGTCCTCAGAAATAATTACCTTATCTTCTCTACCTTTTATTGTTCTAACTGAATTATGATTTAAAGTTGTATCCTTCCTAACAGCAGGTTGGAAACTATGAATTTATAGTAAATTTGGGGATGGAACAGAAGATTGGCTGCTTATTCATTCTGAAATACTTAGCGGATCATTACCCTGATCTAGAACTTGTACTGAGCTCTAAGATAGGTTCACTATCTTTGCTGAACTAGTCTAGGGCCACAGAGTGAAGTTTGTATGTAAACAAATGCACTTTTGACATTGTCCAGTCACTCAGGTGCAATGAAATGGTTCTTTTGATTTTAAGTCAAATATAATTTAATTTCATTTTTTCGGTTATGATTATAATTTTGTTTTTCTCATTTTCCTAGCTCCAGCAAGCCATAGCTTTACTTGAGTTTATGAGATTCTTACTTTGTGAAACTCAAACAGTGCTCATATATTTGAGAGGAAAACAGTTACACTATTTTTCTTCTATCCCCACAGGCAGTAGAGGAAACATCTATTCTACTCCAGTAAGGTAAGTCATCCAGGCGAGATTGTTAAATTGTCCTTTCCTGTTTTCAGAGACCTAAATTTGAAAAGTAGCTTTCCTCTGATATTTGTCACTTTTTGTCACATTTGATGTCTGCTTTATTATATAAAAAAAAACATTTTGACCTATTTTCTTCCCTATGATTTTTATTAGTACTTTTTAGTTGTACATATTGATGGTATTTGTTGTTCTGTATTGATATACACACAGAATATAGCAATAAAATTTGGTCAATATCACTCACCAACACTTTCCTCATCCTCTCTGCTGCCCTCCCCTTGGTCCCTTTCCTTTCCTGATCTCCTTTGATTTTCATGAGATGTGTCTCCATCTATCTTTTCCTTTTTCCTCTCTAGCTTCCACATGTGGGAGAAAATATATGATTCTTAACATTCTGAGTTTGACTTATTTCACTTGACAGAATGGTCTCTAGTTCCATCTATTTCCCTGTTAATGACATAATTTCATGTTTCTTTGTGTCTGAATAAAACTCCATTGCTTATATATACCACATTTTCATTGTTCATTTATCCATTGATGGACACCTAGACTATTTCCACAGTTTGGCTTCTGTGAAACTGTACACTATAAACTTTTATCACTATAGTATGATGATTTTAATTCTTTAGGATAAATACTGAGCAGTGGTGTAGCTGGGTCATAAGGGGGTTCCCTTATTTGTCTTTTGAGGAGACTCCATATTGATTTCCATAGTGGCTGTACCAATTTACAATCCCACCAACAGTGTAAAAGTGTCCCTTTTTCTCTCCATTCTCTCCCTAATTTATTATTATTATAAATTTTTAAGACAGAGGGACAGTGAGAGATGGAGAAAGAGAATCAATTTTATTTAGTTTTTCATCTGGTATTTGTTGCTCCGACACTTCGTTGTGTATGTGATGCTGGGGTTTGACCTCATATCTTCATGCATGCCAGGCAAGTACTGTAATTGCTGAACCACCAACCCAGCCCCTATTACATGTATTTTTTGATGACTGCCATTTTGACTAGTGTGAGATGAAATCTCAATGTAGTTTTGACTTTCATTTCCCTAATTGCTAATGATGTTGAACATCTTTTCATATACTTGTTGGCCATTTGTGTTCACCTTTTGAGAAGTGCCTTTTTAATTCATTTGCCCATTTATTAATTGGATTATTTGATTTGCTGGTGTAAAGTTTTATGCATTTTTTATATATTCTACATGTTAATCCTCTGTCAGAGGTTTTCTTCTGTTCTCTGGGTTCTTTCTTAACAACTCTACATATTTCTTTTGCTGTGCAGAAACTTTTAAATTTAAAGTCATCCCATTTATTAACTCTTGACAGTATTTCCTTAGCTATTGGGGTCCTATTGTGCAAGTCATTACCTATGCCTAGAAGCTTTTGCGTTGATCCTACATTTTCTTCTAAGGGTTTCATAGTTTCTCCTCTAATTCCTAGGTCGTTGATCTAATTTGAGTTAGGATACTACCTTTCCATTAGAAGTGAACAATAAAGAGTTGAGCCAGGACGAAAAAGTAGTGGTAATAAGTAGCCATTAAAATTATTTTAATTATGTTATCCTAACACAGAAAATTACAATTAGGAAAGATAAGAGATAAAACACAAATAACAACAACAAAGCAAAAAACAGAAAAAAAAGTGTTAGTCATCTTTACTGTAAAAAATACCTGAGATAATGAACTTTAAAGAGGAAAAGTTTATTTTGGCTTACAGTTCTGGAAGTTTCGGTCAATGGTCCATCGACACTGTTGTTTTTGGGTCTGTGGAGAGGGCATAATATCATGGTGGGAGCACATGATAAATTATACATCCTCAAGACAGCAGGGAAGTGAAAGAGAGGAGAGAAGAGGCCAGGGTTTTTATATTTTCTTCAAAGGCTCACTCCTACTTGTCCTAATCTTCCCCCTTGAGTCTATACCTTTTAAAGGTCCCACCACCTTCCCATAGTACTGCAGGCTGGCAAACAAGCCCTTAATTACTACATGGGCCTTTGGGTAAAGTTCCCAATTCAAATTACAAGTAGCACAAAATAGTGAAAGATTAGGTGTTCATGTGGGGAGCAAGGTGATATTCAGAGAAGTCTTCCTAGAGCAAGAGTGAATGTCCCCTGAGCTGATGATTTTGTGACATCCACTTTTATTTAAGCCCTTGTTCTATGAAGGTTTCTCCTCAGTTTTCCACAACCTCCTGCTCCAAGCTTATCAGCAGAGAAATTTATCCTTAGGAAAAAGTGCTAATGGCCTAGAAAGGCCTTTCTAATGGAAGAGTCAAAACAATTATCACAAGCTTTTGAAAAGTGTTCTCCTAGATTGTTCATTCAGCTTGGTAAATTGTAACTAGAAGAATATGAGCTTCCAAGTCAGGCATGTGGGATTTGCTGAAATAATAACTCTCATTTACTAAATGGAGATGGTAGCATAAATTAATTTCTCTGACATTCACCTTTCTCAACTATAAATTTGGATAAAAATTAAAAATGAGTAAAATGGGTGTTAGATTGCAACATAAAAACACCTTAATATAATACTTAGAGTACTGAAACTGGTAGTTTCTGATTCAGAGTAGTTATAGTGACATGAAAAATAATGTCCCCCTATCATAAGATACTCTACAGAGGTGACCTGCTTTGGTTATTACGAACATTTAAATAAACCATCAACAATCTGATCATTTTATAGGCCTCATGAAGTCACAAACATGAGAGCATAAAATTCCCTCACTTTTCATAATAATTATAATAATTAACAGACATTTTTTCATACCTTAGAGAAATCCAAGACTTTAAATACAGAATGAAATAGATACCTTTTGCTTTTGGAAAGTTAACATTTAGTCTTTTTAGATAATGATCAGTAAAAATGTAGTTTTGTTGAAATTAAAGGACAAAACAAAGCACATTTCTTTTTATGAATGTTGTATAGTTTAGCAGTTCTATTCAGTATTTATTAAACTTACTTCAAGTAAATATTCAATAACATATTATAAACAGTGATTTGCAAATATTTCATTTCAAATTTGTGTTACTTCTACCCTTTAAGTAGGATAACTCATGAACAATCTACAATGCCAATATTTGTTACTTTATGTATATAAATCTTACTAGTTTTCTTGATCAACTCCTAACCTATAACTTAAACATCAGACTTTATCACAGATGGCTATAATTAACCTCAAATTAAATGCGATAAAACAGATGGGGCCACAGACCAATACTAAGGAAGGAGATGAAAAAAATCAAAAGGAATTTAGAATATTCACACTATTGTCTTAGACTAACATGCCCAGAAGCAGAATCTAAAAGTCATCTGTTTCTTTTTTGGAAAAATACCCTAAGTATCAGGAATTTAGAATGAATGGATCCAGATGCCTAACAAAAGTAGCAAAAGTAAACAAATAATACAAAATAATTTTAAAATTACAAAGTATTATAAAATTGCTCATAACTCTATACCACAGGTAGTCATATACTTCATTCTTCATTCTAGTCATCATCTTGTTATTGAGGAATATGCTACAGAGACATGGTAAGCACTGGTCCTATAGCTGTACAGTGAGTCATTATACTTCAGTATTAATATAAATAATGGTCAGACCATGAATTCACACAGTTTCAGGAAGAACTGATATGAACCAGTCAAAAGGAGATGAATAACTCAACGGATACTCTCCTAGCATTGGGACTATGGGTTGAATCCCACCAGGCACAAATATTGGGACACTGGGCATCAAGAGAGCCAAGAATAGACCCCATAGGAATTGCTATCCAACACACACACACACGCACGCACACACACACACACACACAATATATACACATGGAGTTGACTGACTTGTTTAAGGATGAACAGAAGACAGAAAACCCTCCCACATCCCATGACCATCTTATTCTTAAAATACTTAATGATCATGAACATTATCATGGAAGCAAACTTCATCTTGGAGATGAACACAGGAAGAGGGAAAGAATTTTATCACATAATTTGTCTTATAAAGTGACAGAGTATGTATGTGAAGAGTAAATGATACTATTTAACAAGGAAAGATTGAAACATGACCAATTAATACTATTAAAATCATTCTAAACTATTTATTCCCATCAGCATGGAAGATTAAATTGCTAGTGTTTAAAATCCTATTCAAAAAAAAAAAATAAAATAAAATCCTATTCATCTGAGTTGTATGAATAAATTTTCTGTCCAATTAAAACATAAATTTTTACTTTCCAATTTAAATGTAAGCTTTGTGAAGGTGTTTAAAGCATTCTTTGAGAATATATTTGTATAAAACTTTATCTGATAAAAATTGAATTAAAAATAACATGCTTTTGACAGTTAAGATTGCTATTGGCTACATAAATATCTCTAATATTTTAATATCTATATGTAAAATTTTTATAAATACATTGAAAATATAGAGTAAGAAGTAACAAATTAAAAAAAAAACCAAGACAATCAGCAAAAGCACAAAGCAGAGATACCGCAAATTCTTCACTTAATAAACTTTATAAACTTAGTTCTGGAATATATAATATCTGAAAATTTAATGAAAGATAAATAAGTAGTATTAAGATGCCTACTAGATATCTAAGCAGGAATATTAGGTAGGTAGTTAGATTTGTTGTTATACAAGAAAAATTGAAGCAGTAAGTTAAAAATTAAAAACCTTAGATGTTGTCAAAGCTATACATGACTAAGAACTTCAGCCTGAAGTTTCACATGAGCACATGTCTCTGTTATTTCCCATGTGTTTTAAATTTTAGAAAATTACACTGCATTAAAAAAATATATCCCATATAGATTTCACCACTTTCACTATGGCTAGCCAACATCCGTCATCTCTTGCCTCAGCCATGCAATACTTTCCTAATTTGTCTCAGTTCTGGCACATTTGTTTCTACCCATAGTTTATTCTCCCATTCAGTTTGACTATTTTGATATGAAATTCTAGTTCCCAAGTCACCGAAGTCACTCCAGCTTCTTTCCATAAACTCCTCTCCTAAGTTTGTCCTGGTTTACACACCCCTTCAATTTTATCCTGCATTTTTCTCATTTTCCCCAATATATTTCAACCACTCTGCTTCTCAAACATGTGAAGCAAGATTCCAACTTTTATTGAAAATCTTCTTCCCAAAAAAAAACCCCACTGTCTGTCTCTCACCTCATCCCATGGCTGTTCAAAAGGCAATGTCTTTCCTTACTCTTCTGTTCTTTATTCACATAGACACCTTTATTTTCTGCATACTAGTTATTGCTACTTGACATTATATTGTTTACATATTTGTGTTTTTTTTTTTACCTTTTTTTCTGTCTTCTTCACTTCAATGTAAGTGCCAAGAAGGAAAAAGACCTAACAATATATCTTAGAAAAACAATGACTGAGTGAATGTTTCTTTCCTTCTACCTGGTTTGCATAATTCTGTCTTTGGAAACCTAATTTCAGTGAGTCCAATTTTATAACTTGAGAGACAGGCATCTTAAAAGAATTGTGGCTACAATCACTTAAAGCACATTGAGCTTTTTTATAGATTATAATTGTTATACTATTGCTATAGAAACAGCAGTCTGATTGTCATGTTCCTAGAAAGACTATTTAAATATTGCCCACTTCAGCAAGGAAGATTAGAAGGAAATTTCATGCTTCATGATATGACAGTCACCTCCCAAGGAAAAACTATAATGCACTAAGGTGATCTGAAAAAATACAGAAGCTTTAAGATTTGAAAATGAATACTTACTATTTTCCCAGAATGCTGAGGGGAAATTTAAAGTGTTTAGTAGCAAAGAAGTGGTTTGTATTATGTGGAAAAGATGAATATCTGAAGAAAATAAACAGCTTCCATATTCTGGTACATTTCAAGAACTTTGATATCTCTGCCATAAATGAACTGCTATGGAATACATTCAATATTTCATTAATATAAGTACTCTAACATTAATTGAAAAATTTCTGAAAATTAAGTATCTAGTATAAAATCTCACATAAAGTAAATGGATCTGAAGAACTCTGATAACATTTGGTTAGTACTCTGTAAACTTGACAGAGATACTAACTAGACATCACTATTGAAAATAATTAGGAATTAGGAAAATTACAAGGAAGTCTCTGATATTTAAGTTCCTGGAAGCAGAAACACAAAGAATCTCAAAACACTCTTACTTGATTATCCAATGATAATCATGGTTCTTTCATGTAATTCCCTACGAAGAATTTCTGGAGGTTTCCTTCCATTCTGCAGAAGTTGTATTTTGATGCTTTATTTTTGACATGATTTGAAACTACGGACTTCACTCTGATGCAGCTGCTGGATCTCAGGGTTATAGCTCACAAGTGTAAAACCTTGAAAGAACGAATGAGCAGCTAGCTTATGTTGGGCTACTTGTCTTGCAGTGCACAAGCACAGGTATATTCTGAAGCTGATATGTGCACTTGACATTCGATACCACTGTTCATCTTTTCTGTGTGTATGCTCAATTGCAGGCTTATTATAGTCACAAAAATCACAAAACTTTATGCAAATTAGCTCATCAAGATGTTTTCGGCATGCCAGAAGTCTTGTTACAGACACAGCAATTTTCCTGAGTAAATCTCTTGAAAAAAAATTTTTTCCTTCACATATGCTTCATCTTTCCCAAATATTTCAAGACTAAAAAGTTGGTCATTTATTTAATTAAGCATATGCTGTCATAAGTTAGGCACACATTTCAAATACTCAAGAAATATATGGCATTTCTAAGACCTACAAGATCTTAAAGAAATACAGAGTAGTGCAGATTTAATAATAGGAAGCTCTGGACATGCTCTACTAACTGACCCAAAACAAGGGCATTCTAACATCTAGATACCAGTGTGGACCTTAGGGTAATCCAGGCTGAAATTATGAAATATAGAAGATAATACGCCTTTTATAACATCTGTCTTTTATCAGTGGTAGCTAAGAAGCTATCTACCTATATTTAATTTTAAAATGCTTCCAGGCTTTTAAAAGTGAAATATTTATTGCAATTGTAATGTGCAATTATAACTGTATTCATATATAAGACATTTTCATTTTCATTTGATGAAGAATTCATGTCTCAATGAGTCAATGTGCATTTTATTTGTGGAAACTCATCAAGAGACTATTCCTTTCTCTGTAAAATGCAGTTTACTTTGCACACCCAGGCAGCTTTCCCTGACTGATTACACTAATTTCTTTTGTTCTAGCTACCCTTGGAAGTCTTTGATATTGAAGACTGCGTTGGCTGCTGCCATAGGGGAAACATTTGTGAATCTCTGATATAAAATGCTCTGCTTTGGATGAAAATGATCCCCAAGAAGTGCTTTACAAATCTCTTTTAGATTTTTTTTTCTGGTCATTAACTCTACATTTATTATTTTGTCCATGGCTATGTTTTACATATAATGTGCTTCACAAGATGTTTTGTGGTGATTTTTAAGTTACACCCTGAGCACATTTTCCTGATTATTAAGATCAGCATATTTAACTGTTTTCCCACTAGTGTGTTCACTTGATTTGCAGTGGTTTACTTAACTTCTTGTACCTGTTTGTTCTGTTTTAACAATTGTGTATGGATTCCTTCTATGTGAAACTGTTTTGGGCATACATCAGAGAATGAAATGCAGATAGTTCTATTCTTTTTATGTCTACTCTTGGGTAAGCAAGCACTAAAAAACCCAATTATTTAAATTTAATTGCTATAAAATGATGAAGTGCCAGTTTCATTGTACAATTCATGTTGTAAATAATAATAGATTTTGCATGTCATGGTCAACTGAGCCAGGTATATTCCATTTAACAAAGCAGATGCCACCAGCTGCCCACTTACTAAAGCAGAATTATTGCCATTTATCTTAACACTTGATCATGTTATGTAGAACTCTACTTAAATTAGCTCAGCTTACCTTCACAGGCAAATAAAAAAGCACAATCTATTCAATGATAAACATGAGATGGACAATATTTTATACAGTGATTTTTTCACCTTGAGTTACTTAGCAGATCAATTGAAGGCATTATAAGAAGCTGCATAGTGGTTAGCCACTTAAGATTTAAACCACAGCTTAAGTCTCTGATTTCACTCTTTTAAAAGTACATACCGAGTTTTCCCAGCACCTCTTATTGAAATTGCTATCTTCTTCTGCTAATTTGTATTCTAGGTACTTATTAAAGGATGATCTGACTGTGTATGCGGGTTTATTTCTGAACTGTACCTCACCTTCATTAGCATGTCTCTGCTTTTGTGCTAGTGCCATACTCTTCTGAATATTACATCTCTATAAGATGATTTGGAATCAGAAAGTGAGTTGTATCTACTTTTGTTCTTCCAAAAGATTGTGTTAATGGTATGACATCTTTTGTGGTTCCATATGAGCATTATGTTTGATTTTTCTCGTTCTATGAAAAATACTATTATAATTTTTTGTAGGGATTATACTGAACTTGTAGTTTACTCTGCATAATAGGATTAGTTTAACAGTGTGATTATTCCAGTCCATGAACAGGGATTATTTTAAAATTAATTTAGCCCTAAATCTATTTTTAAAATATCTTATGATTTTCAATGCATAGATTATTCAATTCCTTTGTTAAGTTTATTCCTAATATTTGATTCCCTTTAATGCTACTGAAAGTGGTATTGCTTTCTTAAGTTAGTTTTGAGATAGGTTGTTATTTATTGTTTATGTATAGAAGCACAACTGATTTTTGGATGTGATTCTTATATCCTGTGAATTTACTGAATTTATTATATCTGGCAGTATTTAAGTGGAGTCTTTTTATGTATGAGATTATAGCATCTGTAAACAAGGGTAATTTTGTTTCTTTCGTTGTGATTTAGATGTCTTTTCTTTGTTTTTCTCACCTGATTGCTCTGACTAGGACTTCCAGTAGTATGTGGAACACTAACGGGGAGAGCGGGTATCTTTGTCTTGATCTTGGAAGAAAGATTTTCACCATTTTTCCATTAAGCATAGGGTAATCTGTGGTCTTCTCGTAAGCAACTAGTTATGATTTTTCTGTACCTAATTTGTTGAATGTGGTATATCTCATTGATCAATCTGCATTTGTCAAACCATCCTTAAATCACAGAGATAAATCCTAATTTATCTTGGTGTTTTATCCTTTCAAAGTGCTATTGAATTCTGTTTGCTAGTATTTTGTGGAGACTTTTATATCTATTTTCATTAGAGACATCAGCTTGTAATTTTCTTGTAATGCCCTTGTCTAGCTTTGATATAAGCTAGTTAGGAGCTCATAAACTGACTTTAGGAATATTCTATCTTCAATTTATGGAAGACTTTGAGAAGGATCAATATTAATTCTTTTTCAAGTGTTTGATAGAATTCACCTGTGGAATATTCTGCTTGTAGTCTTCTCATTGTTTTAAGATTTCTTATATCTGATCTCAGTTTTCTTCATTATTGGTCTGCTCAGATTTTCTACTTCTTCATAATTCACTCTTGGTAGGTGTGTGCTTCTAGTAGTGGATCCAGTATTTTCCCCCCTAGCACATCCAATTTGTTAGCATATGAACAGTTGTTCATGGTACTGTCTTATGATCCTTTCCATAGTTACGGTATCACCTGTAAAGTAACGTGTCTTTCACTTTTTATTCATTTGCATTCTCGCTCCTCCTCTATTTTAATTAGTCAAGGCAAATATGAAGATTTAAAATCTAGCAAAACAACACCTAGTTTTGTTGATTTTTTCTCTTATTCTTTTTATATTCTTAAAAAAAGAATGAGAGAGGAAAAGGAGGTAAAAGAGAATTCACTTTATTTTTTTCATCTGTTTTTTGTTTCCCTGACAGTTGTATATGTGGTGCCAGGGTTCAAATACAAGTTCTTGTGTGTGTCAGGCAAGAGCGGTAACCGCTGAGCCACCACTCCAGCCCCTTCTGCTGTTAGTCTTATCCTCAGTTTTTCGTTTGCTCTGATGTTTCCCAATTTCTGCTCACTTTCTTTATTTTTGCTTGGTTTTGTTTTGTGGTGTTAGGGACAGAGCTCAGAGCCATAAGCACTATGCCACTGAACTACACTTCTGGTCTCTCTGCTGACTCTGGACCTATTTCTTTTTAGCTCATAGATGTTTAAAGTTAGTATGTTTATGTAAGTTTTTTTTTTTATGTGTAGATGTTTGTCACTGTGAACTTCCCCCTGAGAGCTGCTTTTGCTGTACCCTATAAACTGGGGGATGTTGTACTACTATTTCTTTTTGCCCTGGTTACTGTTGGATTTCCTTTTTAATTTCTTCCTTCACCCATTGGTTGCTGTTTTGGAGCATATTAGTGAATTTCAACATATTTGTGAATTTTTCCAGTTTCCCTCTTTTAGTGATTTCTACTTTCATACCACTGTGGTCAGAAACATTTCTTGATGATTTCAATCATTTTTTAAATTTGTTAAAACTTTTTTGCTGTCTCATTTGTGACACTGGGGATAAAACCCAGGGCCTCACATGCACTAGGAAAGGTGCTCTACCAGTGTGGTGCATCCTGAGCCATTTTCATTGCTTAATACTAAGTTTTGAGACAATGGTCTCATTAGCTTGCCAAGACTGGTCTTGAAATTGTGATCCTCCAGATTCAGCCTCCGGAGTAGCTGGGATTTCAGGTGTGCACTACTGCATGGCTTTTTATATGTTGTCATTAAGCCTTTCAGAGTTTAAAGTACATTATAATATTAGAATATTCTCAATTTGACTACATGATGACCATTATCAGTGAGATGCATAGCATCATATGCTTTCAAGTTACTAATTAGCATTCTTTCATATTGGCTTGGAGAAATTTTGGCATTTCGTAAAAGGTAGGCCTAGTGATGATTAATTACTTGAGATTTTGTTTGAGTAAGTCTTTATTTCTGCTTTGTTTCTGATGGATAGCTTTGCCTCATAAGTATTCTTGATTGACAGGACTTTTTGTTTTTAATTTTATTTTTTAATAATTTTGGGTATACAACCCCACTTCTCTTGGCCTACAGCATTGCTGTTGAGAAATCTGTTGATCTTGTAAAGGGTTGTAAGGCATATCACATTTCTTTCACTATTTTTTAGAATTCTCTTTTTCTTTGACTTTTGTCATTTTGATCAGAATAATCTCATTAAAGTTGTCTTCAGTTGAACCTGAGGATCTTTAAGTCTCATGTATCCAGATGTTCTTGTATCTCTGATGATCTGAGAAATATTCAACTATTGTATTAAAATAAACTTTTTTTTCTATTTAGAGATACCTTCTCATTGGGGACCTCTATAATGCATGTATTAATTGTTTTAGATTTTTTTTCATTTTTCATTTTCTTTCTTTTATTTTACTTGGTATTTTCAAATAACCTATTTTCAAATTCACAGATCATTTTTTCTACTTGATCAAATTTGTTTCTGAAATTCTTTATTGAATTTTTATTTCATTCCTTATATGTATTTTTTCTGAGTGCTAGAGATCAAATTCACGGACTCAGACATGTTAGAAAATTACCCTACCACTAAGTTACAGCTCCAGACCCATGTGTTGTATTATTAAGCTCCAGAGTTTGATTATTAAAGAATATTTCCATATTTTTCTTTGAATTTCAAATTTTGTTCATGTATTCTTTTCCTGATTTAATGTGGTTACATTTCTGTTTGTTATGAATTTTGAAGCTTCCGTAGAACATTCATTTTCATTCATTGTCATGCATTTTATAAACATATCCATTTCTTTAGAGTGGATTACTGGGAAAGTGTTGGTTTTCACTGGAAGTTTTACATGTCATGGTTTCATTGTCTTTCGTGTTCTTTGGAGTCTTTCAGGGCTATCATTGAACTCAAAATGGAGACCACACTTCTAATCTTTGCTCACTGGTTTTCAAAGGGAAAACACCTCATCAGTTACTTCAGCTATTTATTCTGAGGATCTTTCATACATTTTCTATGAATGTATTTCTATACCTTCCCTTTTCTTTCTTTCAGGACACTTAACTTTGTGTGTTAGCTCTCAATACCACAAAGCCAGGCTAAGTGCCAAGAATTCCCCTTTTGTTTCTCCTAGGATAGTGTCCTGAAACACTAAGGTGGGTATTCCATCTCTCGGCCCACAGCATAGAGCCAACTTCCTGTGTGTGCTTACAATAATCTGCAGAAGCTCATGCTACCCTGCTAATGTCCCACATATTCTCTGGGTGTCTTTAACAGTTTTTTAAGGTAATTAAACTGTGCTGACTACCAAAGAAAAAATAATAAGTAGAGTGAAAATATACACACACCTACTAACTGCTTTCATTAGTTATTTTTCAGGTAAACAGCTATTTTCCAACTTCAGTTATGTTATAAATATACCTGGTAGATAATAAGCTTCAGCATTCGCTGTGACTTCTGTCACTGATAATTTATCATTTAAACTTATCAAAGATAGGGGCTGGAATGGTGGCTCGGCAGTTATGTGCTTGCCTGGCATGTGCAAGAATGCAAGTTCAAACCCCAGCACCATGTACACAACAAAGTCTCAGAGCAACGAAAGCTGAATGAAAAACTAAATAAAAATTCTCTCTCTCTCTCTTAAAAAATTTACAAAGATATAGTGGATAAAGAGTAATTTGTCACTTTTTTTTAAAGAGAGAAGGACAGTGAGAAAGAAAGAGAGAGACAGAAAGAATCAATTTTTATTGAGTTTTTCACATGGCTTTTGTTGCTCTGACACTTAGTTGTGTATGTGGGTGTTGGGGTTTTAACCTGTGTATTTAATCATGCCATGCAAGCCCTGTAATTGCCAAGCCACCACTCCAGCCCTGTC
The DNA here is from genome assembly GCA_004027875.1 of Aplodontia rufa. Taxonomy (NCBI): domain Eukaryota; kingdom Metazoa; phylum Chordata; class Mammalia; order Rodentia; family Aplodontiidae; genus Aplodontia; species Aplodontia rufa. The sequence continues at coordinate 112,221 of PVKS010001903.1, read as the reverse complement.
ATTCACTTTTGTATGCATTTTTAACCTTGATCAGTAATAAAACTGCAGTATCAAAACTGCTTCATTGAAATTCTTCAGAAAATTGAAGAAATAAGTATCTTACGTTTATGACTTTAACCTGTTGAGTTGAATCATGTTTAAATAAATTATCTTTCATGTGTAGATATGCTATTATCAATAAATTGGATTAATAATTTTCATATGATATTAGACTTCAGGAATGAGTGTCTTAAAAATATTAGTATTGTATTATCTATTCATACAATTTTAAGCATAAATCACTACTACTATACCCCTCCTTAAACTGTACAGAGTGAAATTCAGTAGAATTTAAAATATATAAACACAAGTTCTTAAGTCTTTTTAGACAACTTTAATTTGAAGATGAGAATGATATATTTCAGAAAAGGTGTTAGATATTACTAGCTGTCTGACATAGCACAAGACCCTAGACCTCCATAAGCTTCCAATTCCTCATCTGTAAATTGGGAGAGACTAGTCTATTTTTCACTGTGATAATGCAAAACCTGAGGGTGACTTACTTTATATAGGAGAAGGTTATTTGACTCATAATTTTGGAGACTGCATGTACAAAGAATGCATTGCCGGACCGAGTCATCTTCTACAGCAAATGGTGGGAGCAAGGAAACATTGCTAAACAGGAAGCCAAAGAGAGATCTGGTGGGGATCTGACACAGGTTTTTATAATACTAAGTTCACCCAAGAACTTTCTCCAGGAGATCACTATACCTTTACCAAGGGCGTCTGTCTCAGTGCCCAAGATAGGGGCAGGTTCTATTTCCCAACCCTGGGGACAAAGTTTGCAACATGTGAATCTCTGGGTTGCAAAACATATTTAAATCAGAGAATTTGTCCGTCTTCTCCAAAGCTCATATTCCTCTCAGTCAAATTGCATTAATTCTATCCCAAAATTGTCCCAAAGTCAACTGTTTCAATATCACTCAAAAGTCCAAGTCCAAAATCTCATCTGAGACTCAAAACAAATTAAAAAATAAATAAATAAAAAGAACAAAAACAAAATGAAACAAAAACTAAGTTCAGTACTTCTAAGATACAATGGTGGAACAGGTAAAAGATAAATAGCTGTTAATGATAGTCTCTAATAATACTTTCTGTTTCTATGATATCATATGTAATGTCTCCTTTTTCATTTCTAATTTTATCTTTTTGGGTCTTCTTTCTTTTCCATTTTTCTTACTCTAGCTAAAGCTCTGATTTTTATGTCAAATATGCTTGGTGGATGGACATACGATTTAATTTATAATGAGATACTTTTCTATATTTAAGGTGAAGTGTTTAAAATATATAATAACATACTCCAGTGCAAGGGTGGGTGTATTTGTGATTCACCAATATATAATAAATCAAAATTAACCCTTAAAATAACATTGAAAAAAATGTACATTTACTACCAACAACAATAACAGAAAGACAAAGCATTGTAAATAGGCAAACATAAAGGGGTTAATTAACCCAAAACAAGACCAAATCCAGTCCAGCAGGGCAGATATTAAATCCTAAGGCTTCAAATCCTGCATTTTATGTGCACTGTGACAAGGAGTAAGGCCTCAGAAACTTGGGAGGCCCTTCCTTTGTGACTTTGTGCTTGCTGACCACATGACTGTTTTCTTGGACTGCACACTGATGTGAACATCATCACTGAAGTGATATGTTGATGGTCATTCTACCATTTTGGGGTCTTCATTGAAGATCTACTTTACCAACACCAGTATAAATCACCCAAACAGGGTCGTTGCAAACCACGATCAGTTTACTCATCGATGGCACAGTTCTCAATATTGACCCACATTTTATTCACTACTGTCTGAAGTCTGAAGTCATTTTCCTGTGTGTCATTACCTAACCATTATGTTTTATCTTATTGTTATAATTTGGTTAGTTATTTCAAACAAAATGCATGCTTCTAGGAGGGCCTACTGCATTCAAAACCTGTATTTGTCATTTTGAGAAGTGCTTCATTCTTCAGAATTTTGACTTCAGATATATAAAATATGTTTATACTCCTAAGGATTGCACTGCAGATTAAATGAGATAATCCATGAACCCATGCAACACTCTCAGCACAGCACCTCAAATCTAACTGTGTTTACTGGAAGCTACTGCTTTCATTTACATTGTGCTTATCTTAATTAAATTTAATTAATTATATCCATCACTTCCACCAGCAAATGCAGTTTTGCTTTCTGCTTTTGCCTACTATAACAATCTCAACTGTATGACCCAAGTATTCAATATTTAAAGTAGTTCATGTGCAATTATCCAAATCAATGCAACAAATTAGTGAACACTTTGAGGTTTTTTTTTTGTTGTTTTTTTTTTTTAAAGAGAGAGGGACAGTGAGAGAGAGAAAGAGACAGAGAAAGGGAGAAACAACTTTATTTAGTTTTTCACATGGCCTTAGTTGCTCCAACACTTAGTTGTGTACGTGGTGCTGGGGTTTGAACCCAGGTCCTCGCGCTTGCCAGGCAAGCGCCGAAACCGCTGAGCCACCGCTCCAGCCCCAGCACTTTGAGTTTAAATGCAGGAGTTCATGGTACCCTGAAGCACAACTGACCATTACTGAATATCCAACAGCTCATTTGGATATTATATTCAACAAGTAATCAATTTATTTATTGTACTTGAATTCAGTGTGTATTATAAGCATTGTTATTATTCCTACTCAAAAAAAAATGGTTTTCATGACTAGGAATACAATGTAAAACTTCTGAGTTTTTCAGTAAGTCAAGCAGAGACTTTGAGAAAAATCTGAGTTCTGTAGTATAAAAATAATATAAATAATCCTGTGATATTCACACTGAAAATATGTTTATATTAGTATAGTACTAAATCAGCATTACAGCTGGTTACCTAGCCCATGACATCATTTCTCATGATACTATATTTCCTCAATATGTTTATTTAAAATGCTGACAAAATTTATATTGGCTACTAGAAAATATAAAAAAAGTTGGATTTGTAAAGATCTCTGTTTGATATATTTAATTCTAAATCTGAACACATACATAAGAACTATGTTTCTGCAGGGATATGCAGCTATGGCTAATTTGCCTTTTCAAAGATCCCTGAGATTTGAGCAATAGATTAAACCCTTGTTAACTGCTACCAAATGCCATAATTATATTGGACTTTCTCAAAGTGAAAAACACATAAGAAAAACAAAGCTTCAGAACACAGAATGCGTTAATTTCTTAATTCCAAAGGGTGGTTTTTAATTCTGTTAATTTTTTCAAAACTAGAGAAATATAGAAACTCTTATGTCAAACTGGGATAATTTACAAAAACATTTTGACATTCTTTCGAAAAAGATTTGAAACAAGATTCCAAAATTGTTAATGCTGATTGGTCAGCAATTTGTAAGGGAAGAATTTATCAAAAATATAAACTTTTGGGAATGTGGCTTCTATGTAAATAACTAAGGTTAATTTTACTATGCAATTGACCTGTTTCAAAATTGGGCATTTTTGTTGAGTCTCAATGTGAAAAAGATCCTCAGCTTGAAGGCAAAAGCAAGGGATGAAGCCAGGCAGTGTGTGTGTGTGTGTGTGTGTGTGTGTATGTGTGTGTGTGTTTGTGTGTGTTTGTGTAGTTGAGACAGAGCCTTAGTATATTGCCCAAGTTGGTCTGGAACTACTAAGCTTAAGTGATCCTCCTAACTCAGCCTTCCCTGGAGCTGGGACTATAGACAGGAACCACCAGGTCCATCTACCAGTGTATTTTTCTTGCATATTAATACTTGTTTATGAAATTGGGATGCCAGCTATATTAAACACTTTTAGCAAAGGAAAAATAATTAATTTATAATATTTTCATATACTCTGATTATTTTGATTCTTTTTATTTCTTTTTATCATATCAATTTGAAAATATATCTTATTAGTCAAAATATTAATTTATATTTTGAATCTAAGACCAATGTGATGGTATAGGGGGGTGGAGTCTTTGGGAAGTGACTAGGTCATGAGGGCAGGCCCTAGAGAGTTTCTTTGCCCTTTTCCACCATTGGAGGATGCAGAGAAGAGCTGAGATGTGAGCAATGGGAAAGAGACACAGGTCTAGAAAGAGCATATAGGAAGAGGGCAGAGCAAGGACCAAAGAAATAGAAAGGACACTGGAGTTAAACAGAGTAAGAGATAAGAACAGTCATAGGTCATGGAGGCTGTGTCTGTCTGTAAAACTCTTTTTTTTTTTTTTTTTTACCAATATATCACATATATTTTATTATGTATCAAACATAATTTACCATAAAAATTATTAGATTTCCATCACCATTTGAAGAACAAATCCAAGATTTGGTGGCAGAAGGTCCGTATTTGCTGAAAATTATATTCTATCATAAAATAAATTAGATAGTTCTCTTCAGGAAATGTCAGGCTTTTTTAAACTTCCAGGGAGAGTTGCATATGCGATTTAAAGGACTGATTAAAATTAGACTTTTGAGACCAAACAATGAAAGAATATACATGAGAACCCTCTCACTTCTGGCACAGGGGCACATGCCTGTAGTCTCAGCAATTCAGACGTTGAGGCAGGAGGCTCACAAGTTTGATTTGAGGCCTGCCTCAGCAATTAATTGGACCCTCGGCAACTTAGCAAGACCCTGTCCTAAACACAAAATAAAAAGGGCTGGGGATGTAGTTCAGTGGTAAAGCACCCCTAGTTTCAATCCCTGGTACAAAATTAAAAAAAATTAAAAAAAATAGAAGTAGTCAAAAAGAAAAGGAAAACAAAATGAGACTTGAGCAGGAATGTAGCACCACCCTTATTTAGATTCCATAATGCTTGCTCTGATCAGAACACTGCCAACAGGTGATTGCAAGTAAGGGGGAAAAACACAGGAATCCTGAATAGAACCTTTCCAAATATACCTGTGCAGGGAATGTGACTGGAAGTAGGTGAAGAGCATAGAGATAAAGGAAGGTGGGTATATGGGGGTTATAATTTGAGATAAAGTGAACTGCACTTTAGAACTAGAATTGATGGGCAAAAGAAAGAGGAAACTGCTAATGTAACAATTTAGACTACCCTGCCCCAACTTATGGATATTCCACCAATGAAGAAATTTTCTGTTAATTAAAAAATAAAACAACAAAATGCAAAAGAAAATGAATCAAACTTTCAAAACTTTGCTAGCTGATTTGTCTTAAGATTCTTCATGTTTCATACTTGGCAAAACAAAACATAATAGAAAAGTATGTTATAGTGATAAGTGGATTCTAATGTATATAGGAGTGCAATTCACAATAGTCAAGTTGTGAAACTAGCCTAAGTGTTCATTGACAGAAGAATGGATGAAGAAAATGTGGACTCCTACACAATGCCAAGAGTCAAAAGTTTTCCTTCATATGTAGAAACTACAGAGAAAAAAGGAATTACCAAAAAATGGGGATTCTCACAAAAATACGTGGGAGGTCAGTAGAGATGGCATAGGATATCAAGAGATAGAAAAGGGCTGGAAGTACTGAGGAATGAATTGAACCAAATTATCATGTATACGTATGTGGGCACATCACTATGAGTGTTACTTTTATGTATAATGTAAAGAATCAATGAAAAATATGCATGCAAAGAAGCAGGAGGAAGGCCAGGAGAGTAGAGAAAGGGAAACAGGAACTGAGGAGCGGGGAGAAAGCAGAAGTATTGGGGAATGAATCTGAACAAATTCTTTTAGGTGAATATATGTATATGCCACACTGCACTCCATTATTTTGTGTAATTACAAGATAGTAATAAAAACATAAAAATCGTCTACTTGAGGCAGCAGTAAAGACATACACTCATGAATCACTGTATTGTGTAAGGCCACAAAAATAGCTGCCGAAATCTTCTGGTATATGGAGCGCCTGTGGAAGACCTACCGATGATTTAAATTCATCAGCAAAGAGGGAGCAGTGTCCCCCTCAATGACTGCTGTGTTCCACTGCCAACAGTTCAGCATGCTGTCAGTCATCAGAAAGGGTTGTGGTCTGGAGTTTTACTACACTCCCTTAGAGAAAGATACATGTGGTAGGGCACAATGAAAACTTCAGCAAACTTTACAATGTGATGAAGTAGAATGGAAACTTGACAAGACTAAGTACAAGCTGCTAAAATCACAGTTTTCGAATGCTGCCATCCAGCAGCTCTGCTTGCTGACATTTAACCATACAGGTTTGCAGGGTCTAATAGGAACCTGTAATGAGATAGCCAAGGAAGCAGCAAAGTGGCTGGGGTGCTGGAAACTCTCCTTGGGCTGTAAAAATCCCTAGGCTGATGCCAAGCCAGTAAACCATCCAATAGAATTGCACCAGCATCTTTGCCTTGATGTACCTAATACTTGTTTGTTTATAAAAGTGAAAGTCCTTCTGTGCTCTGGGCTCCTCAGATTTGTGGAATTATCCCTTTGGGCTGTGGCACCACAAATAAAATGTTGTTTCCAGATCTCAGTGTCCTGAGATTTGTTTAGCACTACAATACTTAACAGGATGTGTTTATGTGTGTGTGAGGCATTGTGCAAGTTGTTATAGAACATATTTAAATGATATGTGTATACACAACACAAACCTTTTTAGATATAATTCTCATTTGCAGTTCACTGAATAACTTGGAAATGAAGGTTTATGGAGGATGGAGAGCTGCGATTCCGAGAGAGTAGATTTCACTGTGAAGTATTCTCAGAAGAAATCTATTAAATTGGGCTTATATAGTTATACGGCATTTACCATTCAACTACGCTTGATTCTAAGACAAAAATTGCAAGAGGCAAGGTCAAGAAAATACAGATATTCCTTATTAGTTACTGGACATTTTCTCAAAGTTCACTAAGATCTTCTATTGAACTTAATTTATTTATTATTATTGAGGGTGTTTTTCCTTGGTTTTAAATAAATCTGTATTCTTTTCAAAAAGCAATGTGGCATTTCTCTCTTAGACTTGTACCTTAACCTTGACCATTTAACTCATCTGTCTGACCATATTGAAAAAAACAACTGGTCTCTGATATCTTTATTAAGGCAGGAGTCATCAAAGAGACTCTGGAGGTCTTTTTGTTTTTTTTCAGGGAGAAAATTTTATAACAGCAATTACTGAAGTTATGCTATTTCATGAACATCAGTGTTAGGAGAACATTGAACAGGCTAATGGGAAGTTAGATTTAAAAAAGAAAATCCTTTCTGAACATTAAAAGAAGAGGTCAGATCTTTCTAATGCATCATAAATCAAAGATTGAAATTACCTATTTCCAGATAGTATTTTCTCCTAAAAACACTAGCATTTTATTTAGGAAGATGATCTTTGGAAAAGATGTGATGCTACTCTGTCTCCTCCCGACTTCTCTCAGAAGACATAATAATTTGATACTTATGTTGGTCTTTAAATCATTTTTTCAGCTTTTAATGGAATGCTTTGATTTTCCAAATAAATCTCCTTATATAGCAGATCAAAGAGGACAATGCCTTTCACCAAAAAAGAAAAACATACCAATTAGTATTTCTTCCATTAAAGTTCTATATATATATTTTTTTTTTCCTCTAGTAACTCCTATCAGTGCCTACAGTGTGCTTGGAATATGTGATAGCACTAAGTGGGTGTAATTCCAGTGACAGATGAATAGAATCCCAGAAAGGTAAATTGTGTTGAGACAAATGGTGTTAAAGTTCTATCATTATCATGAAAATGCATTGTATTATTAATAATGCTAATAACTATTATTAAAGAGCTATTTTATTCTATGGCTTTTTCCTCTTGAAAATATATCATAGACTAAGATAAAAATGTTAAATGAGGTGAGTGACTTATAAAGAGAATTGTCCTATTTTTTTTCCCACAAATGGGGCTGGATATCTAAGTCTAAAGGACTGGAGTCTGGCACAGGAAAGAACACAACTGTGAGGCATGACTTCAGGCTGCTCAAAAACAATGCTAGCTGGATGCTTTCTGCAGTGCCTTAGCAACTTGGCCTCTTCGGAAGGTTTCTGGCTGCATGTGTTTGTGAGAACTGTATTTGCCATCTACAGAGCTAAATTTCACTATGCAAAAACTTGGGATATACTTAAATATCACACTATTTTCAACAAAGTAATAAGAGAAGTTTCTGTCTTAAGATTTTATGAGCTAAATACATACATTCAACTCATGGATATGAATGCAATGTCAGTTACACTTTGGCCTGGAGAAATTTTCCTTGGGAAATTAGGAGAATATTTCAAATTTACCCAGGTTTCTCATTTTTGCACAACAACGTGCTACAATGCTACCACCAAAATGGCCATCTAACAAAAGAATTTCACTTGGTACACACTCCAAATTCCTTTCTTTGAAAAATTACACCCCTAGTTTGCAGTTGAAATGCCATTCATATAATTTTTTGCATATAATATATATCTCAATAGAATTTTACTAGAAATCCCTCTTATACATTAAGAAGAAACAGAGTTATTAGGTAATATTTTTCCATGTTCATTTTTTAGAATAGTGTGATATTAGTTTTCCTTCTTTCAAAAAATATACTCAACACTTGTTGCATACAACAATAATTTTCTTATTTTCTCACATATTCTATGGATCAGAAAATCCAGAGTAGCTTTGTCGGCAATTCTGGTCCAGGTTCTCTCATGGTGTCTCTGTCAAGATGTTGGCCCACACTGTCATCATAGGAAGGCTTAACTTGCAGTGGATTATTCACTTCCAAAATGGCACCCTTAGTTGGTTATGTGTAGAACAAGGTTGTTGACAGGAGGGCTCAGTTATTTTCCATATGGACCTTTACTAAGTGTTGTTTAAGGATCCCCTTCTTGTTCTGTAAGAGAGAAAAGGAAAAGACATTATTATTTATGTTTTCTGATGTAGTCTCCTTCCCTCTCTTAGTATTTGGAGTAGGACATTTACATATCATAACGAAAAGTGTAAATGCATATCGGTATCTGTATCTATCTGTCTATGTGTTTATCTATACACACATTTAACAGAAGCAGTATGCAAGAAAGTACACAGAAATGAAGTTGAGTGCACAGGAGTTGGCTGTGTACTATCTCTAGCAGTCACAAGATGTGGTTCAAAAGGCACTAACCTTAGTGTCAAAGACAAATTTAAATATATACAGCATCAGTCTTAGTTGGGAGACCTAGACAAATCACAAAATCAGTTCTCATGATAGTTGATTAATTTACTTAAACGAATTTTCACAATAACTTTGAGATATATAATATTATGTCCCTTTCATAAGAAGAAATTGGACCTCAGCATATCGCAACTCAGAAGTGGCAGAAGCAATATTGCAAATCAAGTTTTCATAGTACAGAAACTTCCTTTTTTTGTCCTGTAACTTCTGGGACAGACCAGAAATTTCCAAATTAATAAATCTGTAAATTACTGCTGTAAAATATACAAACTGGCTTATATTTGATTATTAATGAAGTTATCTACATAAAAGCAGTCTCATGAAGATAAATCATTTCCTATTGAGAAAGAATTAATATGTGCATACTTAAGTCAATAGAATTTTAAATGTTGGCAACTTCTTTTCAATTAAAATTTTGAGTTATAGTAAGCAATCAAGAAACATACAATATTACAATTCTTCAAGCCTACTGATGGACACACTTTATAATTTCTGAAGTATTATCAAGATGTACACAGAATAAAGAGGTAAGGGGAAGGTCATACATAACCCAGATGTCCTACAGTTTTTCAGTGTCTACTGCTTTGGACCAAGTATGGAGCACTTGAGTTGAATAGCTCCTAATGGAATCAATCAAATCAGGACATGTGCTTTAAACTCAGATTGATGTCTGATAATTCAATTGACTCCATTTTGAACACTACAGTTTTATCTGAAAAAAAAATAATCTTTTGAATATTTAAGATGCTAATATGACCCTTAGTCATATTCATGAATATCTCAACAATAGAATTAAATATCATAATTGGACAAGTTTAGACAATAAAACAAGAGACAGTAGCATTCATGGAAATATTGGTCTGTTCCTTTAGGTTTCAATTAGCTTATATTGGGCTTTAACAAGTTTCAGAACTACTGAATGTTTATTATCACTACCATTTTTATGTGGCAGCATATTAAGGCTGAAAAGTGATCAATTTCAAAATTTATTGTACACTGGGTAAGTATGGATCATAAAGTAATAAATATCTTAGATGAATTACAGAAATATAAAATTCTTTATAAATAACAAATGAATTATCCATTATTTTTAGGACCTGAAACATCAAATCACTTTTCAAAGGCCTAAATGTCACACTAAAAATGCATGTTTATTCATATTTCTTCCACAGATCCTTACTACTTTGTAGCACTGCTTTAAGATGTTTATATCCACTGCATGTTTGCTTGTGGCATTTACTCCTTCTGGCCCCATTTTCTTTGTTGTAAGCACCAACCTTAACTTTTCCAGATTTTTTTTTTTGAAGCTTCAATAGGAAGCTGGTTGCTTATTCTGTTTGGAGACGTGGCTAAGGAAAGTTGAGGAATGAACAGGGCATTACTGTGAGTAAAGGGTCATGGGGAAAAGACCTCTCTTTGTTTCTCTGACATTTGTGAGTAGAAGGAATTTGATTTAACTGAAGTTCAAAGGCAGCCTTAGAGATGAAAAATCCATAAATTGACAGCCTGTGTCCTAAGGGGTAAATATGGAAGGCAAAATGGAAGGAGGGAGACTTTCTTGGTGAGGAAGGGATTTTAGGCTGACATGGAAACAAAGATGATATGAGTACGTACAGAATTCTTAGAACTACATGCCATCTTGGCATTCATACTGAATATAAGTTTAATTTCTCACAACTGAAACCAGACTTAGTTCTCTTGATACAGTTCATAGTTCCACAAAAATTTCCTGGTTCCTCATCATCAGTTCAAATATCAACCTTATACAATTGCCTGTTTCTAACTTCTTCTCAATGGAACAGCTAAACATAACCTACTTGACTTTCCTTACTGACCTCCAAATCCTGCATGGTCTCTGCAGACATGCTGCAATGATTGCCTCTTGCTAAGCATAACCTCCTGAATTTGGTGCCTACTTGCTTTCAATCTACCAATAAAGATTCCTCATAGCAAATCTTTCCGGATAATTTCTGGGACCCTCAAAACTGTGTTGATCCACAGGTAGCCAAACCCCTCTTGCATTTGCTCCCTCAACTATGTATGTGTGGCCTCTGGTCATGTTGCATACCTGGGACCCAGGAGCTGTAAGTAATAAAGTCTTTATTTTCATCTGGTATCTCTTCTAATCATTGAAGGGATCTCTCCATCTTCAAGAACCTCAGTTAAAACACATTGGTGATAATTATTATCATCATCACCAACATCATACATGTATTTAAATTGATGCATATTTTTACAAAAAAATCCTTTCATTTTAAACTCCATTTTTAATGAGAAGATTCTACTCTCTTTTTTATAGATGAGTAATCCATTACTCAGAGTGGTTTAGTGAGATTACACAGAAGCATAGTAAAAGTTTTGTTCATTTTTTCTACTATATTTTTGTCCTGTTTTGTTTTCTGCATTTTTATTGGCACATTATAGTTGTACACATTGATGGGATTTGTATTTATGCATTCATACATGTGCACAATATAACAACATAATTTGGCATATTCCACTCCCCGTCACTTGCCCTTCCCTCCATCCTTCCTATGCCTTGGTCTTTTTCCTCCACTGATCTCCCTTTGAATTTCAGGAGATCCACTCACACCTTTGTTTTCCTTTTACCTCTCTAGCTTCCATATATTAAGAAAAACATAGGAAACATAACCTTCTTACGTTAACCTGTTTTGCTTAACATGATGGTCACTAGTTTCATCCATTTTTCTTCAAATGACAAAATTTAATTTTTCTTTATGATTGAATCAAACTCCATTTTGTGTATATATCTCATTTTCTCTATCTATTTATCCATTGATGAACACAGACTGGTTCCATAGTTTGGCTAGTGAATTGTGCTGCTATAAACATGGGTATTTTTGTGTCACGGTAGTATGATAACTTTAATTCTTCAGTAAAAATACCAAGGAGTGGAATAGCTGGGTCAAATGGTGGTTCCACGCTTAGTCTTTTGAGGATGCTCCATATTGATTTTCATAATGGTGGTACCAATTTACAATCCCACCAACAGTGCAAAAGTTTTCCTTTATCTGAGTGGAGGTAGTTTTACATAAATAAATGTTAGTCCTATTCTAAACATGGCAAATGTACCACCCCATCTTCTGATTGTATGGAATAATCTGAATCATACCAAGTGTCAAAGACCTTAAATGTTGTTTTCTATTGTGTCCCCTAGAGCACAAAGTGTTCTCTCACAGGCTAGGTCACAGACTGAGCTAATGTAGCTATTATTTTCTTAATTCATTCTAGGATTTGTTTTTTTCTCCCCTTTTGCACCTGTTAAGTGGAGCAAACAGCATGGTCCTTCTTTCAAGGCTGAAATGGAGTAGAGTGTTTGTTTTAACCACATCTGTCTAAAACACAGGGATAGAATGAAGTCTCTTTGGGTGTTGGGAAAAGAGAAGATTTCATAGAACAAGGACTTCAGAATGAGAAAGGACTTCTAGGACTCAGCATATTATCAGAAACCTCATATCCAGTAGACAAGAGAAGGAAAACGGACAAGAAAGCCAAGTTCAAATCCTGATGGCAATTTCTGCAAACTTGAAAAATTTGACAAACAAAAATCATCATGGAAGATCATGTGGACACAACTGAGGACCGCTGGGATTGAGAATAATATTGCAGAACTTTTTTTTCCCCACACTCATGAGGACTGGTGAAATAAAATATATCTGAGCTGGAAACTCGGGCAAGGATTGCTTCATTAACGCCTCAGTTCATAGTGGGAATTCTATTGATAAAAATAAAGAGGACAGTGTGTAGAATCAGAATAGAGAATCAAAAGAGGCTTGATGTACAGTGGTTGGTGTATATAACAAGTTTTGGTAAACTTTTTATACAATTGAGCAAAAGTAAGTTCTTCATCCACAAAAGAACTTTCAAAAGAAACCAGTGATTTAGCATTAGTGGGACAAAGCATCAGAAAAAAACAGCTTTGACATTAAACATTTTGATGATAAACTCAACTTCTTATTTTGACATTCAATAATATGTAGGTTCAAGATGCTTATCAATAACATATCTAAATTTTTTTAAAAAATTTATAACTTTTATTCCTAAATAATAAATGTTTAAAAGTTTGGATTTCAAAATCTATTAATGAATTTGACAGGTAAATTGCAAAATGAAATAATTATTCATATAATAAAATATACTTTGTTGTTAGGGTTTTTTCTTTGGTTTTGATCCTGAATTATTTTATTTTTTAAAATCATATCTTTGTTCCTCATAACTAAAGATTGGCATATTGAAGTGTTCAGAAAATGACAATAGCTATCTTTCTAGGGTTTGAGGAGATTGGATGGGGAGAAAATTGTCTCATTAATCTTTATATTCAACTGTCATATTTTTAAAGTTTCAGTGTATTAGTCTTATTTCTAAAAAGCATAGTAGAATTATTTAAAAATTTGAAAGTCTATTATAAGAGATGAAAAATTTACTTTATCTTTGCTTTATCTAGAAAGGGAAATCGTAGACATGAATTTTTCTTTTCTTTATATATCATCTGGTGAATAGCATTTTGTTATAAGATTTTAAATGGACTAAGACAGGCTAGAGCCCACATTTCATGATTTCCAGGCATCAGACAATTTCTTTCTCCTATGCTTCTTCCTGACTAGATAAAGTTGAATGACGGATTTATCTTATAATTTTTCACATTTATATCCTACATATTTAAAAACACTAGATTTTTCTGATCTGTTATCTCCAACAGAAGTCATGAAATAAGAGAAAAATTTTAGGATTTCTGGACTACAGATAGATTAGTTGAATGGATTGGGAACAATTAAATGGAAATGGAAGGTCAATCTTGGGAAATAGTGAAATGGCATAAAAACACAATTTTCAGGACAAGGTGAATGACATACTTCATGGAAATAGACAATTTTTATTATCATTGTTTTCTATATTTCTTTTGAAAAAGAGAAAGAGAACACCAAGGGCATATGAGATTCATTAGACTTCTCCCTTCACTTCTTAAAACCAGATGTATGACTGTGTGTCAGTTTCCAATTTCTAATGTAACAATTTGGCACAAATAGGGTGGCTTTGGACAACATAAATTTATTCTATAGTTTGTGGAGGCCAGTCAAGGAATGGGCAATGTTGTTTCTTTCTTGAGAGTCTAGGACAAAATCCATTCTGCATCCAGCAAATGGAGGCTACCGCATGTCCTAGCATGGGGTTCCTTTCCTCAAATTGCTCCAACAGCTTGCTTCTCGCCTCTTCATCTCACCTCCCATTCCTCTTCGGATCTGTCTATTTCTCTCTTATAAGGGACCTTGTGATTATACTGGGCTCATTTTGATAACCTAGGAAAACCTTACTACCTCAAAATCTTCAATAAAACTGCAAAGTCCCTTCCACCATATAGATAGCCTACTTACAGGTTCCAGGGTTTAAACTGTATTCATGGGTCATGTGGCCATATTCAGCCTAGCATGATCTGCTGTGAACTTGATACGTAATCTCATCTTAAATATTTCTCATGGACTTCACAATACTGCTGTTTAAAGCTTGTTCATTTTTCTGCTGCAACCTGGTTGACCCTTCCAACTACTGTTCTGCTCTGAATGAGTGATGTGTTTTGTGGTGATAGTAATCCTTTGGTAAAAAGTCAGGATTAATCTTATAGGCTAATGGATTATCTCAATTCACTAACACTCAAAATATAGTCATGAACTAAGAGACATATGAACCTTTAATTTAAGATTATTCCATTAGAAATGGATTGCTTCAGTAGCATTTTAAGTCCTTTAGATTTTCTAGATTTGTGCAAAAATTTATGCTATGTAAACCAGGTAAGGAATAAGAAGATCAAAAGTAATAACCACAATGGGAAACTTTGGAACAAGAATTAAATTATCTCTCTCTCTCTCTCTCTCTCTATATATATATATATATATATAGATCGATAGATAGATGTATATATATGTGTGTGTGTGTTTGTGTCACAAAACAATTATATTCCTAGGAAAGCTTAATTTTTCACCATTTTGTATGTATTTCATGTACCATATCCATATTGATATAAATCCATCACATAAAGATATTTACATGAAAATTCTTGTGGTTGTTCAAAAATATTGACATCTTATACATATAGGATATTAGTTGATTATATTAGCAACTTATATTTTTAAAAAGTGTGTGTGCATGTGCGAGTGTGCATGTGTGCCCACATGTTCTGTGGAAAATTTTTACTGCCTGCTTATATTCATAAAGCTATATGAAAGACATTGGAGAAAGGAAATCCTCAAAACTAAGTTGAAGCCTCATCACACAGATCCTTTGCCCCTAGAAGTAAGATCGTCATAGCAACAAGTGTCTAAAAACAATATAGCATGAATCATGAGTTTAAAAAGGAGAAGATGGAGTGGGAGAAAATGAAAAAAAAAAGAGGGAATGTAACAAGACTGGAATTAGGCAGATGGTCCCAAAATAGGCCATTGCAACATCATTACAAGTTTTAAAGTTCATCTCCAAGACCGTGTGAGAATATCCCTTTTCTGGGGACATAGTTGCAGATGGACAGAAAATCTAGCGTCTTTTAGCTTCATTCAGACTAGCGTGTTTGATACTAGACAGTCCTTAACCACTCAAAAAATAATTCAGTTTTTTTTCCTTTTAAAGTAGAGAGGTACAGTGAGAGAGAGACAGAGAGAAACAATTCTTATTCAGTTTTCCATGTGACCTTCACCACTCCAAGACTTTGTTGTGTACATGGTGCTGGGGTTCGAACCTGCACACTTGTGCATGCAGGGCAAGCACCACAGCCACCGAGCCACCACTCCAGCCCCCAAATCATTCATTTTTAATCATTTTTAAGTCCCTACATATCATTGAAGGAGCAGAATGCATAATGATAGTTCATTTTAAAAAAAGACATACTGTTGTATTCCAGAGCCAGCAATACCAAAGTTTAAATGAAGTCCAGATGGAAGATGTATTGGAAATAATTTTTCCTATTGTAAAGAATCACAAAGATTCTCAAGCTCAAGATCTAAAACGTCAGAGAAGAAGCAGAGAGAGGTGTGGAGAAGGTAGGTTTTCCTGTAATCCTGACAGATGCGTAACTCAGTTCCATGATTGTCCTTCTCTGCGTACTGCAGCAGCAATGGAAACCGGGCCACACCACTTGCCAATCCATAAAAACCACTGCAGCATTGTGTGCAGTCCAGTTTGGCTGTGCCTTCGCCATTATCTTGCAGCATTTAGACATGACTTGTGTGAAACGGATAATCGCGGCAATTCTTCACCCAATTCAGAAGGAAAGCTCCTCTCAATAGACACTTGGACAACAAAGAAGGGATTATTTTTTAAGCCTGACTTGACCACATATCTGTAAACTAACCAAACAGTTTGGTTTTCCAGGAAATTCCTAACGTCTAAAAGGTTTTTGCAAAGGAACTTGAAAGATTATGTGAAATTACCATTTCAGACCCTATGGTGTAGTGATATAAAGAGAACAGAATTGTGCTTAGACATGAGAGATTTATATTGTATTTGAGAAAATTGAACTTTTCATTAAGGGTGGCTTCTCTATTGTTAATTAAAATGATTTAATTGGTATCATTCCAAAAGCCTTCTTTAAAAGTTTTTCAAAGAGAATCTATACTCATTTGATAGTATTTTGTTAAAAACTTGTATGGTTGTTCAAAAATAAAAAAATTTAAAAAATAATGAATAAATAGAAGGAAGACCAGTAGAGCAGAGGAAGGAAAGCAGGGGAAAGAGAAGGGGAGAGAAAGTGGAAGTAATGGGGACTATAATGGAGCAAATTGTTATATGCATGTCTGACTATGTCAGAATGAACCCAGTTAATGTATATGACTATAATGCAGTAATAAAAAAATAAAAAAGATTACTTTTTTTGTCAAAGCATATGCCTGAGTTTTTCTTTTTCTTCTCTCTCTCTTTCTTTCTTTCTTTTTCTTTTCTTTTCTTTTTTTTTTTTTTTGAGAAGCAGGAAGAAAGAGTTTTTTTTTTAATTTTTTCATTTGGTTTTTCTTAGTCCTCCACTTAGTTGTATATGTGGTAAGGATTGAACCTGGGTGCTTGCGCATGCTAGAAAAGTACTCTTTTGCTGAGCCACCTCTCTAGTTCCCCCCAATTTATATTTTTAAAGTAATTTCAGCATATTATTTATTGAGAAATAAAACTGTGCATAAATGTCAGGTGTCAGATTCTTAATTTTTCAGCATCAAGTTTCTTTGCTTCTTGTGTTTCAAACCTTCGTGATTGACTTTTGAATACTGCCATGATCCCTCTGGTACCATTAACACTGTCTTTAATTCCAGATACATCAACTGTACAAAAAGAATAAAAAAGAATTCAAATTGTGCAGTGGATTTTGGAAAAGGATCTGTAATAATTCAAATTACAGATAATTGTCCAAATATTTCTTTAAAAATCTACACTTTATTCTGTCTGTATTGACTCAGTTTCAAAGCTTGGAAAGGAACCACATTTTCATCCAGTCTAAATAAACTTTTGCCAAACTCTTACTAGTTTAGAAAGGCCAATAGCCCACATTTGTTTTTCTTGGGTCATATATAAAGTTTCTCAAATTATGATATTACTCATTGCTAATGAGCTAAACTTTCATTAGCACAACTCCCCTTTCTATCTTAACACTTATTTAGATATTATCCTGCTCGACTTGTGCTTCAGTGGCAGTTATTAACAAGTCATATAATTAAATAGATCCTGGTTTGTGAGTTTTAATAGGTTCACTTGCATCCTTTTAACTGCTGGGTTCCTGACTACTTCTAGGCAATTTGGCATAAAGCAAGGAGTTGGATGGTTACAGCATTTTCGTGTCTTGGGCATAGGCTAATTTGGAAGTAGCTCTAGACTTTGGTGGAAATTGATTAATGGAGTCACAAAACTTCAGTAGTTCCTTTCCAAATTATAAAACGGTTTTCTCTGCTCATCATTGTTTCCTAAAATAAAATCAACTTGAATATAGATTTTTAAATATTTTATGCCTTGCCTCCAATCTCTTTCTCTCACTTTCTCAGAAACATAACAAATAAATTTAGTTAAGCACTGTTTTCTAAATTTGAGTATTTAGTCATAGAGCATGTAGTCAAATGCTTTTAAAGCAGTTTCTTTCTAAAGAGTATTTACCAATGTAAGATTTCTCGATTGCATTCAACTTTCACTTGAATTATTACGATCTGTGAGGGTTACAAAAATGATTCAGCTCACCAATTAACATTATGAAAAAATTTTAAGATCCTAAAGAAATCATAACATGCTTAGGTTATCTATTATTTAGGTTTAAAAATCCAAAATCATAAAAAATTAGTCTTATTTTTAGTGTCTGATATAAAATAAAATTCAATAAATGATTACTCCCTGAATGACTATGTAGGAAAATAATTGAATACAAAAGCTAAGGTTGTTAACATTAAATGGTGCTCTGAAAAGATCATTACATGAAGTGATGGATCTAATTAACTTGTTTGTTGTCACAGTTTCACAAGTACTACTTATATCAATTCATCATACTACATGCTATCAAAAAATAAAATTTTCACTAAGAAAAAAAAGAGCAAATAAGCTCTGTCACCAAATATCAGTCATCCTAAACGCAGGAAGCAGCTTCTCCTCTTTCACTCGTAGTCCTGCATCTCTGCTTGATATGATACTGAACACCTTTGATGTTACATTTCTTTCCATACATGCAAACTGGGACAACATGGGGCTTTCAAAACAGACTGCAAGTATTATTTGCTCTATTATAGTGTAAGCATACATGATCATAAGTGGATCCATCATCACTCCATCAGATTCCTTGCTTTTGTTCCTTTGAATGCTTAGTAGATCTATATCTGGAGAAAGGGAAGGGCAGCAGATGGTTACACATAATGTGCAGAACGGATAGCCTCTTTCTAGGACCTGCCATCCTCAGGAAGTCTTTAGGCTGGAGATGGAGATAACAGGAGGGAGAGAAGGGGGGGGGGCAAGACATAGAAAGGATTCTAGGAGACTAGTCATGATTCAAGAGCATATGAGGTCATGATCAAAGTTTGTGATCAAAGAAGACACTTGTAGTTAATGGCACAATATAACCAGGAGAACAAAGGGAAGATAATGGCAGGTATCTTTGGTACCAAAAACTGCTGCTCACTGAAGACCAGAGAAGGTCCTGGGACTGATTCCTGGAATTTAGGATATTCTTTTCTGATGTCATAATATTTCTGCTTCTGTTCCCTTTTTGTAATCATATCATCATCATCACCATCCTTGGAGCTCATATTTACTAAGTTTCTATTATGCTAGGTACTGAGTTCACTCATTTTTAGATATTCTTATATGCCATTCTCTAAGTCACTAACTATGGCACATAATTATCCAAATTTTGTGTATTTGAATATATGTGTATCTCAGTTATATTATGCAATCATAATAACAACAGCCCAATCTGACCCTACATCTGCCCCATTCTAAATTCCTGCCTGTCTCTATTAATGCAAAAAATGGGAGTAAACAATTAGAACGTTTTAGTAAATCAGTAGCTTCAAATTACATTCTTTTAAAATATTTATTTTAAAACATACTCTGGAATGAAAACAAAATCATCAATTATTCCACCAATAGAAGGTTCTTCTCTTAGAAATTTATAATGCATCCTTATATATTAAAAGTCACATGAAGTTCTTCAGAAAATATACTAGTGTCCCATCATTCAACCCCTTTGTTTAGGTTATAATGTCTTTCTAGGTCTGTGCAATTGTGTAATAAATACACTTAAATTTTCTTCAATCCCCTTGTTAAGATTATTTTTAACTTTTCATACCAACTAATATCACATTGATATTTCTGGGGACATTCTTCAGGAATTTTTGCAGTAGCACCTGAAAAAGTTCCCAGACACATAGTGGTTTCTCAAAATGTCATTATTACGGGCTGGAGCAGTGGCTCAGCAGTTACAGCACTTCCCCAGCATGCTAGAGTATGTGGAACCCCAGCACCACATGTCACAAATCTCAGAGCAACAAAGAAAGCCACATGAAATACTAAATAAAAAATTGTTTTTCTCTTCCTCACTGTCCCTCTCTTTTTTAAAAAATGCATTTATTAAATCAGTGAATGAATGAATGAGTTCAATTTTCAGAAATTATTGGAAGGAAAATAATCATTCTTCATGACAGTAAAAAAGCATTCTCTATCAAAACCTCTCTCTCTTTCACTTATACTCTTTTCACATGCTTTTCTTAGCTACCTTATTTTATTGATGTCTATAGACTGACTGTCAAAGCCTTGTTCTACAATTCCCCTTGAACCCAAATCCTGCTTCATTGGCATTCCTATATGATGGACAACATTTAAAGTGGACAGTGGAATGGAAAATGAAAAATCACCCTGTTAGGTGCTTTTAAGAAAAAACAAGACAGGCAAAATATTGTGACCCAAGGAGCAACAATCTATTTTTTTAAATGAAAGGATTCTCTTTCATCTTGTACACTATTGATAATTTGCTTCCAAAATCATTCCAGTCTAATAACCCTCAGAAATTTTAAGGTAAGTCTTACAATGCATTAAGAAAAAATCTCACATGGCATTTAATAGATAAGGAAATAGCTTTACCAGTCACAAAGATGAATGGACAAGTGAAGTAAATTGGCTAATTGAAATTCCTAAAAAGTCAAAATGACCATTTTTTTAAAAAAATCTAACTCATTTCAGTCCACTAAGAGATATACACTAATATATTTTTCTTTGAAGTCTTTAGTAATAATTATAAACACAACAGATTATGTAAATCATCATTAATTATTACTAAAACAACAAAGGCATTAATAAAGGAAATACTCATTCCCATAGCAGAGGTTTATCAGCAACTCCAAAGTGTCAAATATGCCTGGTCCTGGTCCAATATCTTTCTCTCCACTTTTTTCCTGTAGCCCTAAACAACATATTACTTTAGTTTTGTATGTTCACACATTTATAGAATAGAATTACACTTAATGTGTTATCCTAAGGCATATAGAATAGAATTACACTTAATGTGTTATCCTAAGGCATTTTCTTATATTTCAGTATTATGTTAAGCTATCATCCATGATACTGTGTAGTACTCTACTGTGAGACTATTGATTTTCTCCAGTTTTTCATTAATACAAACACTATTAGTGGCATATTATTGTAACATACTTTGACATACACTTACAAGAGCCTCTCTGGGGCATGAATCTAGGAGTGAAATCATTGGTGCACAGGTTGCGGTTGCGGACATCTTCAATGTGTTAGATAATTCCAAATCTTTTCCCAAAGTGTTTGTAACAATTTATAAACCTAACCAGTATGAGAATATACATTTTCTATTATCCACACTAACATTTGATAAGGTCTGGCTTCTCATTTACCAATCTAATATTCCTTCAGTTATTCATAGTTTGCAAAATTGCTAATGAACTTAGAAACTTTATCCCATTATTGGCATCTCTGCCTCTAACTCTGTGAATTCTCTATTCAAATATTTTAACAACTTTTTAATAGCCATGTTAGAGTTTGCTTATTTGTTATTCTTTCATTATTTTCATTTGGATACTATTCAAACCATTTTATTTAGAGTTTAATTATAATTTGGATACTAAGAATATAGTAGCTTAAATATGGATTCTTCAGTCAGTTATATATGTTGTAAAAAATGCTGTGGTTAACCTTGTGCCTTTATTTCAGTACTCTAATATAATTAGACCTTATAAATTTAATACAGTAAATTTTACTCAGTTTATGTTTTTTATGTCTAATGATTTTGTTCTCAAATATTCCAAAAATATATTCTATATTTCCTCCAACGTTTTCCAATTTGTTAATAACAATCACTTATTTAATCCATGGAATTAATTATTTCATAGTGTGAAAGGAAAGAATTCCATTGTATATTTTTCCTATATGAGTAACAGATTGTTCCTAAATAATTTGCTGGGTATTCTCTGCTTTTCCTGCTGATTTCAAAACCCAATATTAGAGTCAAGGTCAGTTATGTGGGGACTTTTGCATCTGAACTCTTTATTTTATTTGAGTTCTCTTCTTGTATATGTATGAATAGATACTATTACTTATTGAAACTCAATTTTAATACCCTGTGAGTCATGTACTAAAAGTCTACAATCCAATAATTTTTAACTTATTCACAGTATTTACTATTCATCACCACAATCTAGTTTTGTAACTTTTTATCTTTTTTTTTAAAGAATCCTTTTTGTTTTAGCAGTCACTTCCCAACTCTTTTTATAGCCTATCATCCTTGCTTTCGGATCTAATAAGCCAATAATCTACATTCTTTCTCTGTGGATTTCCCTGTTTCCCCACTTCATATAAATTGAATCATACAGTGCTGTCTTTTGTGACAGCTTCTATTGCTTAGGCTACTGTATTTATTCAAGGTTGACTCATGTTATAATATGTAGCAGAATTTAATCATTTTACTGCCAAATATTAACCCATTACATGAATATACCAGACATTTGGGATTTGCCTGGTTTTTGGCTGTTGTATTAGTCCATTTTCCATTGTTATAACAAAACAGCTAAGCCTGAGTACATGTAAAGAAAAAGAATGTTTATTTAGTTCACAGTTCTATGCAAATCCAATAGCATTACACAGACTTCTGCTCAGTTCTAGTGCAAGCCACGTTGCATATATCACTTCATGGCAGATGGTATGAAGGCTGAAGTTTTAAGAAGATGGAGGTACCTCATGGCCAGACAGGAGCTGGAAATCAGAGAAGAATCAGGCTGGCAATTTTATAGTTCACTCTTATTGGAACTAAATTAATCAGTTCCAAGGGCATCACCCCCAGTGACCTAATTCTTTGCACTTGGCCGTACCTCTTAAAGGTCTAACACTTTTCACAACCCCATACTATGGACCAAGTCTCCAATAGATGAACCTTGAGGGTACACTCAAACAGTACCCAAACCATAACAACTCCAATGGGCGATGCTGCTATGAATACCCACATGTGGGCATACACTTACATTTTTCTTGGATAACTACCTAGAAGTAGAATTTCTGAATATATAACAATTTTATTTAAAATTTTAATAGCTACCAAATTGTTTTCCAAAGCATATAAACCATTTTACAGTTTCACCAGCAGTTAATGATGGCTAAATTGTTCTATTGTAGTTTTATGATATGCTTATTATCCCTAAATAACTACACCCAGTGGTTTTTCTTCAGGATTTCTTGATATCTGTTCAACCTAAATTTGTAATTAACTTGTTATGTTCTATGTGAATTTCCATAGGGATGATGACTAGTATTGGATTATAGATTAATTTGCTAGGAAGAGCTATCAATATCAAATTATATTTTCAAATCCATAAAGATGCTCTATTTCTCAATTAGTTATTCTTTAATTACTGTAAGATTTTACAACTTTTTAAATGGCTAATTTACATCCTTTGTGGGATTCATTACTTATCCAAAGTGGTATATATTTTAATTATTTATGTATTTTATAAATGTACAGATAGTACTTACTATATGCCAGGCGGTATTCTAAATGATAAATCAGTATATAAATATAGTGTATATAGGGGGGCATATAACTTCCCATCTGTGGTTTTTAGTTGAAATAAATTTCAACTTATTCCCTGATATTCCTTTACAATTTTAAATTGATGATAAATTTGAGTACTAAAGTACAGCTATAATAACAAATTTACAACCACATGTCAAATAATTAGTTGCTGTAGCCCCAGTGAATAGAAAGTCAGTTTCTAAAGTGAGGGACTTTTATCACAAACCTGATGTCCATCTCTATAGATACCAATGTCTACTGGCTAATTTATGTGCTAACAGACTAGATATCATGAATTAGTCTGCTTTCATGCATTTTGAATGAGTTGGGAACCAAATGATTGCTAATACTTTTCAAAACAGTAATGGTTACTCTAATGCAGAAAAGCTAGATCATAGCCTTTAGCTTTTGTCTGAAAATTGTTATATTTATTTTATCATCAATTGTCTGATAATCTTTTGTTTTCACTGCAGTGAAATTGTTTCTCAGTAGGGCAGGAAACAAAATCCAAAGTAATACCAATGAAAATTGACGGTTTACTACGTGTTAGGTGCTGGGCTATGTTGAGTGTTTGATCCTCACAAATACTTCAAAATAGGTAATGAGACAACTATCAGCGTGAAAAGGGGAAATACCTCATCAAGCAGGCCAGCTGAGGACACAGGACTCAGGTCAGATCAGTGAGTGAAGAGCCTGATCCTGTTAACTTAGTTTAAAGTGGCCACAGATGCTTTTCCTGGTATTTGAGACTGTCTTAGTTCTATGATAAAATAAACTCAATTGTGTGATTTACTTTATGCCAAACACCATTTCCTTAGGAAAGTACATTTTCCCTTGTTATTGATTAAAGTACTTTGACCATTTCTTTACATACTGTTAAAAATCTGTTAATATTTTTGTAATTAATATAATAGAAAAGAAGTTTGTGTGAATACTAAATGTCCCAGAGTATTCTCTAAGGAAATAGACAGAATGAAGGAAAGGGAAAGGAGAGCAGAGGTTCAACAGTAACGCAGACTTATTTGGGAGAAACTGTAGGGCCCAGTGAAGTCTGGGACCCACCTGCCCCTTAATGCCTTGGGTGGATGTAGAGGGAATGAGCTGGGAAAGGGCACAACAGGAATTTTCCTGGGTAAACTTGGTTTTTCAGTAAGGTGGGGCTTAGTTTTTCAGAGTTAGTAGGGAGTTTGCTGCCTGGCTGAGTAGATTCTGGGAATTTTCCATGTCCATCATATTCAATACCATATATTTACAGATTCATTTAGTTTCTTTTGATTTTTTGAAACCACAACAAATACATAAAAAACATAGAGAATAGGATGAAGAAAAATATCCAACTGATTGCTACCATCAAATACTCTACATTTGTTTCCTAAGGTTACCATAACATGTTGCTTCAAATTTGATACTTTAAAACATGAGAAATTTATTCTCTCACAGTCCTGCAGGCTGGAAATACACAGTCCCCTCTGGGACCTCCTGAAACTAATCTGTTCCTTGTCTTATTTAACTTCTGGTGGATGCCAATAATTCTGCTCTAATAATTCATTTTTGTTTGGGCCACAGATCCAGGTAGCTAGCCAAACACTATGCTTGGTGTTTGTTTGAAAATGTTTTTGGCTGAGATTTACTTTGTCTTTGGTTGTTTTTGAGTGAAGCACATTCCACTCCATCATGTTGTTGGGGCTCCTGAAATCAAGCAAAGCCCTGAGCTTAGCAAAAGGCTGACATTCTCAGAGGGAAATCCACCACCTTGTGGCCTGCAGACTTCATAAGCAGCACCATTTCGTTTGGCTTCTCCAGTCTGTCTGCCTTTGTACTTGAATTAAAACCCTTTCCTGATGTTGGAGGGGTTGTGGGAAGAAAGGAACACTTTCATACTGTTGATGGGACTGCAACCTTGTACTGCCACTCTAGAAAGCAGTGTGGAGACTCCTCAAAAAACTAGGGATGGAATCATCCTATGACCCAGCTATCCCACTCCTGGGTATTTTCCCAAAAGAGCTAGAATCAGCATAATACAGATACACAGCTACATCAATGTTTATAGCAGCTCAATTTACTATAGCTAAACTATGGAACCAAACCAGATGCCCCTCACTGGATGAGTAGATTCAAAAAATGTTGTATATATATGTACAGTGGAGTTCTAGTCTGCTATTAGAGAGAATGATATCATGGTATTTGCAGCCAAATGGATGGAGATGGAAAAAATCACGCTGAATGAAATATCCCAAACTCAGAGTCTCAAAGGCTGAATGTTTTCTCTCATATGTGGAAGTTAGAATATAATCTAAGACAGATTGAAAGTTAGCTAAGCTAAATAATAACTTCAAAATAGGTGAATTTTTACATAAGCAGGGGGAACCATACTATGAAGCTGAGGGGGAGAAGGGAGACGGGCAGAAAGGAGAGGGAGGAGTAGGGGGTTATCAATGCAGCTGGGAACCCTCAACTTCTTGAGAAGCCCAACTAACTTGGGGGTACAGTAGGGAAACATGGGAACAAGGAGTAGTCAAAGTGGGGAGACCATGGCTAGCATCAGCTTTAACTTTCTTTGTCAATATCCATATGTTCATGAATGTGTAACAAAAAGTCCCTCCAGTATGTAAGACTCTGTTGAATGAATTTTAAAAAAAAGGAGAAAAAAACAAACAAAAAAATATTTCCTGATTCTCCAGCTTGTGAACCTGCCCAGTGAGACTTTGGACTCACAAAGACTGCACAGTTGCATGAGCCAATTCCTTAAAATTAGTCAACACACACACACACACACACACACACACACACACACACCATAAATGCCTTATTGATTCTGTTTCTCCTGAAATTTTTACTTTTAATGTATTGTATTGTGGACCCATTCCTCCATCTCCTGCCTCTCTCTTCACTGGTTGTGTGTGAGCTTCACTGTGACTGATCTCTCCGTCCTTCGCTCTTATCAAAATACAAGGTTACTCAGGAGGCATCTAGTGCCATTCTGATGATTCATGTTTGTCTTTTCACCCTCAAGATTCTTAATTTAATTGCATCCACAAAGACTTTTTTTTTTAAGTGATGGGATATTTACAAAACTCCAGGGATTAGGACTGTATGTACTTGGGTGCCATTATCCAATGTACTATAACTTTTTTTAAAGCATCAACAGCATAAGCCACTGCTAAAGTTTGGGCAGAGATGATGCTGATTCAAAACTTTTTATTTTCTGTTACTGGTACTAATTATGGATTTAGAGTAAACTTTGTCAGATTCTTTCATGACTTTTGGTTTTGAGAGTAAGTATTTCAAAGACACTTTGTGTGAGTATTATTATCATCATTATTTAGGTATTTTCCCCATACCAAGTGAAGCAGTAGCAGGTAAATCATACTTTCTACATTTTCCTGCCATTCATACTAAGATGTTTTGGTTGATGAAGCCTCGACTGGGACAGCAGCTTGGACGCTAACACTCAAATTGCCATGTGACTTTGGATAAGTCATTTTCTCAACCTTGTCTTCCTGCTCTATAAAATGTGCCAGCTTGGTGATATACTCTGTGAGGTATTTTGTCAATTCTAATATTGTCATGAGGTCTATAAACCTCTTTTATGATGATGTCTTTTGATGGAAAAATAGCTAATCCAGCTGTTTCTGATTATCCATCTTACCTACAGCTCAGGTTGTCTGAGTGAATTACTGGAATATTTTTAAAAGACTCAACAATTTGACATTTTAAAGGGACCCAATCATGTTGAAATACAATCAACAAATGTTAAAAAATGTTAACCCATTAAACATACCATACTTATGTCAAGCTAAAACAGAATATATTTTATACCAATATTAAAACCTCAAAAAACAGATGATAAATTTTTACAACAGCTATGTAACAAAGTTCTAAATAAAATAAACATTGTTTACTAACAATATGTTAAAAGCTTATTTTTTTCTTTATTGGCTCATAACAAAAGCAAGTTTTAAAAAGATGTTCATAAATTACATGGATGTTTCCAAAATTTCTACCAATATTCCATTTATTGCCTAAATTGCATGATAAGAAATTAGAAGGAAAAACTGCTCCCCTTTATTTTTAAATAAGTTAGATGCAAAAAAATCATTGTACTACTATTTTAATGAAAATAAGTATAATTATTACAGTATGAAAATCTAGTAAGTTAGCCTTATTTTGCAATTATGTCAATTATTCACATTTAATACTTGAAATTAAAGTAGTGCTATAAAGAACAAATTAATATTTACATGTGAGGGAATCCATTATTAAGGTAGAAAATTAGACTAAATATGTGAATCTTGCATGAGAAAGTATTTCAAAAAAGAAATTCCTAGACTATATCAAATATGAATAAGATTTAGTTTTATCCCATTAAAATATCATCTTACTACTCCCTTTACAGATCTTGTTATTTTCATATAGTTGATCATGAAATAGTCAATTAGTTGAAATAAACAACTTTTGATTTTGATGAAGCATTTCAAATGTATCTTGTATTCTTTCTTAATATTTGTGCTTTCCATTATTCTTATCTTATTTGTTCTTATCTTATTAGTGTTTGGCATGCTTGTTTGCTGCTGATACTTCCTAAGGAATGTCAATCTCCTTGCCAAAGTGCATGAAATTCAGTTTCTTACTGGGGTTTCTTTTTAGAGTTATTTTAAATGGGCACATGGCCAGTACAATCAAACAAGCTTATGATGTCTAGAACATGTGAGTGGAAAGAATATTTATGGGAAGAAAGAAGATCAAACTGTCAAAACAGTCTGTCAAGTAAGAAATATCTACTCCTTGACTCCTCGTAGAAAAGCAGCAAGTACAGCATCAGATTGGATGTGGATTGCCTGGGTTTCACAGCCAGCTCCCACACTTGCTAGCTGGGTATCACTGGGAAAATTGCTGCACTTCTCTGTGCCTTGATTTCTGCAACTGATAAATGGAAGTAATAACTGGATATACTTCACAGGTTTGGATTCAGTATTCATCCTGAAGGATGAAGATTAAGTGAAAACCAGCAAAGAGTAAACAATTAAAATATTCTGTTATTATCAGTACATATAAAGAAATAAAACTTTTTCATAACAGTTCTAACAAAAGTACTTTCCCATGAATATAAACGGCCAGCATTCCACTTTCTTTTTCTTTTCATTTGGCATTGGAGATTGTCTAGGTTTTTTTTCTCATTTTTTATTGGTGCATTATATTTGTGCAAGATGATGGGATAAGTTGTCACATATTCATAGATGCACACAATACAGCAATACAATTTGGTTGATATCCTTCTTATGCTCAGCTACCTCCCTCCTCCCATTCCCCAGATTCCTTCCTCTCTTTCTTGGTCCTATATTTTTCCTAAAATATCCAAGTACAGTGACAGAATTCTTATTCCTATGAAGAATGTTTTTTATATACATGGCTACAGTATATACAGTAACATACTTATAAATGCTTGGAGTATACCTTGCTTTAACTCCATTCCAACATTTCCCCTTCTCCTCCCTTCCTATTACCCCTAGTTATTTTATATATAATTGACATTTTTGTAAAGGCACGCAGTATAGCTTATTCAAATATCTTATGCAGTATCTTGCAACTGTATCTCATAAATATTGACATATTGAATGGTTTCTAAAGGAATTTCACAAACCAAATGTGCTGACGAAAGAATGTGTTTCACAAAAATGACCGTTATCCATAATTTTGATGTCATATACTCTTTAAAGCTTGCATTCTTTCAATCAAAAGAGGAAAACTTTTCTCTCCTTGAGCAATTTCTGGCATTAATGATTCATTCTGTGGAACAGGCCAGGCCCCCAGAGACGGCTTCTGAGAACAGGTTATATTGAGCAATTCAGCTTCTTCCTCTCCCTTGCTCTTTCCTTGTCCCCATCTATCTGTCTTCTCTGAATTTCTGGATGATTACTCTGGGAACCCAGCCCCATGCTGAGAGGAATCCCAGGCCACATGGAGCAGTGTAGTTGTTCCAGTTGACAGTTCCAGCCAAGGCCTCACTGCAGCTTGATATGAGCTGGAGCTGCTCTTCAGATAATCCCAGCCTTTGAGCCATTACAACTGAGGCCAAGTGGAGCTGAGAGGAGTTATCCTTGCCAAAACCTGCCCAAATTGCAGATTAATGAATAAAATAAATGTTATCTTTGCTTTAAACTGCATGTCTGTTTGTAATTGCTTATAGAGATTTAGTAGCTGGAATAGTGGGCAATTCAAATAAATTATACCTTAGAAAGCACCTACAAAAATATAAGGGATTGCTGCATGAGCCTACTGAGGCATTGGTAATGACATGGTAAAATTTTCCCTGGCTGGGAAAATTTGTGCATTTAATTATTATTATTTTTTTTTGTCTAAGATTCCTGGGGATAAAATAGAAAATTCTTCTTAGAATTGGTGAGGTTAAGAGCAGATAATAGAGAAAACACAGTGAAGTCCTAATAAATGTCAACTGTTGCTTTCGTTCACTCATTTGATGATAGTTAGCATGTACCCTCTGTGCACCAAGCACTTCAGCTGCCGCTGGGAGTGCATTAGTGCACAGGGCCCAGCTCCTGACCCAGGATCTCAGGATCTCAAGGCAAACTCCCAAACCTTTGTTTGTTTGCTTTTCCTGATCAGATTTCCTGGGCTCACTTTCATTATTTTGGTTCATTCCTGTGTGTTAACTTCATTCCATAACTGATGAATGTCCCTCTCCATCTCCCTTTTGCCATTGTCATCGTTCTCAACAACAGTGATTTGCTCAGAAAGGAAATCTTCTGAACACAGGGTTATCTTCAGAAAACCTCCACCTTTAACTCTTTGTGATCTTGTTCCTACAAGATGAACACCTAACAGGTGTGGTGGATATATGGAGAGTCATTGGTGAACACAGCAGCATTGCCTCTGCCCTCGTGGAACATTGGGTCTTCACTTCCTGTGTGGGCATTGACCATCCTATAAATTAGTCTCCAGGAAGGCCAGAGAGCTTGCAGCATTGAATTACTTCAAACTCCAAGTTACTGGATGGCTCACTCTTCTCTCAGAATTTGCTCTATTTTATTTTGACCTCCAAATGGCCAGGTCACCTCTGGCAGCTAGTTTGCTGTCTTCTACTTGACTTTGTACATGCTGTATTAATAAGCACATCACTTGTTTTTACATGTATTTGGGTTAGTCACACATTTACTTTGCCTTTATCCTGCTCTGTGCTCTAAAGGTAGCATTTGTAGCATTCTTTTTTTTTTTTTTTTTTTTTAATCTTTGTGCTCTCGGTACTGTCCCTGGAATACGGAAAGCTCTCATTATGTTTAAAAAATGAATACTTAATTCTCCAAAATTAAATTTATCATCAAATAGACAAATTAAGTTTGTCTTTCTCATAAATAATTAATCTACTCAAGTTCCCTATAGAATGCAATAATTATAAAAGAAAGACTTGGTGTTACCCCTTATAACACAGCTCTACATTAAGTCATGGACTCAGGGATAGTAATTTATAATCTATTTTCCTTTCATATCCACATTGCTTAGAAATGAAAGATGGTGAGGGTCACCTTCTTAAGCAAAATAATGCCAAACATTTGGTTTAGAAATGAAATATGAGTAGAGGAAATTGACTAGCAGGGAAAACTGGTATTTCATTGATAGATCAAATAAGTGAGTTTTTTTTCTTTTTTTGAGGGGACCAGGAGGTGAAGAAAATCACTTTTCCATCATGTGGTCACATCTAGTTTTGCCGTAAGTGTTATGCATGCTTTACCAGTTTAAGGTGGCATGAGAGTGAAAAAAGAAAGGTCAAATTCACAAAATCTACTGGAATTTGATTTGCAGCTATTTTACTTTTAATTTGCCAACTGCTCACATTTTTCTGTGAACTTTTTTATAAAAGAAAAATCCAGTTCTTACAGCTGCCAATAGATGATTTGATTTATTAATGCTACTGACTAGTAAGCAACTCAATTCAGACTGAACACTCTGGAACCATTAGTATTGTAGTGAAAGTGGCCAGTTCCTAGGTCCCAGGCAGCTGCCTGCTAACATGTCCGTTTCAAGTTAGTCAGGGTTAGTCGTGATTTGCTCTTTTGTATGTTTTTTAAAAATTCTTTTTCTCTTTTTTTAATTTTCCAATCACAGATTAGAAATTAGTGGACCACAGAGGAAGCCAGAATTAGCTGTATATTGAAACATCCTCCACACTTTCTCTTGATACTTTAGGGCAAATAATCCTAATAGGACCTATCCAGCATCTTGCCAAGCCTGTTGTGCTCAGTATGACAAATATCTCTTGATATCTGGGTATTTTAATACAGAGTTAGACAAAACGGGTCTAGAAGAGGTATCTGCATACTTACTTCTCAAAAATTTTATTAGAGATTCTTTTCAAATATGAAAGAAATCCACCTCACATCAATGTAGACTTGGTTTTGATATAATTATCTCTGTACTGAAGGCAAGAATAAGTGGCTAAAAAGAAATAGCAAAGCACCAGAATTTATTTTACAAAGCATATTTTATCAACTATCAGTTTCTAATATTATCATAAGCAAGTATTCCAGCAAAGCGAAAATTATTAAAATAAAAATCAGTTAAAAAAATAATTAACAGCAAAAAAAAAGAAAATACAATAGCATGTTGTTAAAATTATGAGCAATTAGATAATGTACAGAAACACTTATTAACTAGCCATTTAGTATTACATCACGGACTTTAAACTCTCCTGTTTCTGGGGTAATGTGGTAGATTAGAAGAGATACATACAATATTTTTAAAATATAACAAGTGTACTAAATAATCAGAGAATGTTAAATTCCTACTACATATTAAACATGAAGTGTGCAGGGTGGTGAGTTCAACGGACTCGTTACAATACTGAATTGTAGATGATGGGCCTCTGGGTAAAACTCATATACATGTGCATAAATACATGCATGTACAAGCATATATACAGATATACACAATCTCCTAATCCTCATCCAAATGGCCAAAATTGTTGTTAAAAATCTCTCATGGACATTTGTTTAATAATACACATTTCTGTGTAAAAATTGTAAAACAAATGATTATTTGGAAATCAGCATATGAAGGCATATTCTGCGTCATATGTCATCAGGAGATGCAAATTAAAATAACAAAAATATATCCCAAATACTTATTAGAGTGACTGATATATCAAATACACTGACAACCTCAAATTTTAGTGAGGATATAGAAGTATAAGGACCACTATTGATAGTTGGTCGGAATGCAAAATGATACTGCCACTTTGGAAGAAAGTTTGTTAGCTTCTTAGAAAATTAAAACACTTGCTAAATGGCCCAGTTATCACAGTTCTACATGTTTATACCAAGAATTTAGAAAGCGTGACCTCACAAATATCTGAATGTGAACGTGTCCTATAGCTGTGTCTTAAAGGATAAAGTATGGAAGCAACCAGGTGACTACCACTGGTGAATGAGTAAGAAAACTGTGGTACATTTAGAAACTGGAATATTATTCAGTGCTGAAAAGAAATGAGCTATCAAGCCATCAAAAGCTTAGCATGAACTTAAATTTGCATTACCACATGGAAGAAGAAATAGTTTATGCTTCCAATTATATAAAGTTCTGGAAAAAACAAATCTGTGGAGATGGTAAGAAGACCAGTAGTCTCTATGAATTAGGGCGAGGGAGGAAAGGATGAATAGATGATATTTTTAGTACTGTGAACTATTCTGATGCCACTGTGATGGTGGATACATGTTGTTATACATTGCTCTAAGCCTACAGTATGTATAACACCAAGAGTGCTCTCTTACAAGCATTTAAAATTTTTAATCTGTGAATTCTGGGTGCTGATATATGTATGCATGTGTGTAAATATATCAGCAAAATTTGTTGATATGAACAATAATAGAAGAACTTAAACTGTTCATGTTTGTGGAAACTTTCAGCATTTCTAACACATATCTTTTATTAATTAAAAAGACAAGTCTTTTTTTCCTAATCCTTATATCTGTGGTTCTTATTTGTATTATTGTTCTTTCTCCATTCTTTGAACTTTGGTACAATTTTTAATAAAGTAAGGGTTACGGAGAATCATTGCTTTGTGAGTTACTCTTAAGGCAAGACATATGATATTTCATCATCAAGTAGGGTGCTTCCCTCATATTTTTGTTGAATATCCTCAATTGATCTGAAGTACTTACCTTTAATAAATGTTTCAGAAGTTTTTTGTTTCAAACATGAATGGGCATCAAATCATAACAGTGTTTAAAATGAAACTGTATTCTCTTAACTTGCTAAAACCATAAAGTTCATTGATGTACAGCTATTACCAAATAATTAACAGGCTTTGCATTATTAGTATAAATCCTGCATTAAAAGGGACCCAAATCTGTTGTTTGTCATCTCAGCTGAGAATCATCAGGAATTAACCTCCACTCTGTCCCCATTGAATTTTTCTTTCTCCTATAGTCCTACCGGAAGTACTTCAACAGGTGTCTAGACTTGCTCTCCAGCATCTAATGCTGTTACATGCACTTCCAGTGTCTTTGTTCCTTCTAGAGAGGATCCCACCTTGGAGATCTATTGTGAGATTTCTGACTCATTCAGCCCCTACGGAATGCCTCTTCTTCCTTCTGTCTTTCAGCCTTCAAGCTTAAGACTTTCTTTTCCTCTGAGCTTCAAGTCAGATTGCTTTCTGAAGTTTTGCATTAAGGAATGTCCCTCTATTTCACCATTGGTGCACTGTCTTTTCCTCCTTGATACTGCTGTGGGCCCATTAGGCTGCAGCCACTCACCAAAGGATGCTTGCTAATGCTTTGAGAAAAGATCTTGACAGGTATTCTGATGGTAGAGAATTGCTCCTCTTTCTCTGTACTTTCATTTTATGATGGAATTTCACCAAAATATTGAATGCACAAGTACTTATTTTAGCTTTTATATACTTATCTCTTTGGCTATATGAAACTCTTCAGAATTTCTGCATCATGAATTGGTCAAAGCGTTTCCAAGGAGAATTGCTGCTTAGTCTGACTTTTGAAGATCTTCCCTTGCTTTACTTATTCATAGTTTACATGTGATTTCACTCAACTTCACCCACATGTGTTGATCAACACCCACGTGTGTTTATATTCATGATTTGGGGAAGAGATACTGCTCCTGTCTTTTAGGTACTGGTAAAAGATATTGCTAAGCATCCTATGAATTACAGGACAGACCAAGACTGAGATATCCTTCACTAAGGGAATCATAGCTGTTTTTAGAGTTTGGTATTTCCCAAGTACATATAGAACACTAACAACACTCTGGACAAAGACATGCATTGTCCCTACTTCCACAGGTCTTGTTTTATGGGATGAGATGGACTCTCTCCATAATTCACCGTGATTAGGAATGATGGGAACTACAGTATAGGTAAAATATAATATTCATCAGAAAAAAGCAGGAGGAAATATTCAAAGGCCTAAATGAGAGTTAAATAGTGGTAGTTTTTTCATTTATTCTTCACATCAATATTTCATAGAGAAAACTCATTAAAGCAATGATATTTTACTCAAAATAGCACAATGCAAGGAAATTATATTATTTACCCAACTGAATATAACAATCTTAGCTAATGAATAGATGAAATAATCCACATCACTCTCCCAAACATGCCTCCTCCCTTTCCTCTCACATCATCTCTTATTTGTCTTCTGTTTGGGATATGGTTTTAGAAGTAATGCATAGAAAATAAACCAATTTTGGTATTGGATCAAAAGATCAGCTTTTTGTTCATCTGAAGCATGAAATTTCCTCTGTTGTTCCTATTTTTCTTTCTTATTTTCAGAGCAATAGTCTCAGTCTCTCTCTGTCTCTCTGTCTCTCTCTCTGACTCTCTCTCAAAAGCTCTTATAAGGTCATTAACATCTGTTTACATTGATAATAAATAAAAGGCATCTGCGGGGATGAAGATACACTGATATGTTTTCAAACTTTATGACTCTTCTCCCAGTATTTGATCTTCATAATGTGCACTTTCTGCTATGATCCAATTAATCTTAAACACGATCCCAGGCATGTCGACTGTTTGGTTTTAATTTACTAGGTTATAACTAGTGGTATTTTCTCCTTGGGTATTGCTCTGCACCCATAAATTATTTGGTAGCAATTATCTCTTAAAATGCATCCAAATGCTTTTCACTTGCTTCTTGAATTCTAAGTAAGCCCTCAGTTAAGATGTCCTAAGAACTTATTTTAATGTTCTTTTTGTTCCTTCCTCTAACTGAGAGATATATGGATATATAATTTATTTTGGCTTGCAGTGTGTGTAATTTGAGAATCACTGAGAGTTACCCTGACCAAAAATAACTCCATCTGTGTACAATTCCATAATACTTCACTTTCTAAATTTTAAAAAAATGTGTTTAAACATGAAAACTCTCTGATAACATCAGATGTATCAGGTAAGCTATTAAAATAAGAATTTAAATGAATCAAATTTGGAGAGAGATGGGAGATGAATTGGGTACAATAAATCTTTCATGCGTTGGTCAAAAATACTACTGTTTGTGTAAACAGATGAATCTGTAAGAGTCAGTGGGCTGAAATGAACAGAAGTTTTATCAGGAAAATTTGTCTGAATCCTCAATGTGTCATGTAAGTTGCATTTCTAAAGCACACCCACTTCTTCAATAATAACATTCCTCCTATTAAAGGATCTGTGAACAGATGAAAATTAATGATGATGATTATGCTAGACTTTTCTGAAATTTTATCATCTACTTTTACATATAATCATTACAAAATATTAATGTGTACAAAAATGAAGTTACAAGCAGATTAAGTAATTTGCTTCTATTTTTGCAAACATTAAGAAATAGGATTAGAAACAAATCCACATTGTGTAGGACAGAATCCATATTTATTACTAATCCATGGATAAAAGACATTAAAATTAGCAGCTAGGATTATTAATATAAAACACCATTCATATGTAAGTTATGCACTCAAAAATTATTAGGGACTGATTTTTCAACTCCAAAAGAATTGAAATCCATCTGTATGAACATTACCCACACTCCCATGTTTCTTTGAAAGATTCAAGATTTGGAATCAAGTCTCCACTCATAGGTGGAGGTGGGGACTAGACCCTGGACAGTGAGAAAGCTGGTCTAGTAACATGAGTTAAATCCAGATAAGATGTAATGCTTTACAATCTAATACTTTTTTTTTGAATTATAAAGGGAAAGGGAAGGGAGGGATAAGGGAGGGTAATTGGGGGGGGGCACTCCTGGAGATAATTGCAATATCCAGAATATTTACACATTTTATACACATTTTATATTATTTTGTTAAAATCGTGTAAGGTTGTTCAAAAAATAATAATAAAAAAAAAAAAGATTTGGAATCAAGGGCTAGGGATGTGGCTCAGTGTTAGAGTGAGCACATGCCTAAAAGAAAAGATATGGAATCAATGGAATCAATTCTAATGTCCATCAACAAATCAATGGATAGAGAAAATGTGAAATATATACACAAGTAGGAATAACTTCTAGAGTAGAATGTAGTTAACAATAATTTACTATTTATTTCAAAGTACCTGGAAGAGCTAGAATGTTCCCAACACATATACGCACACACACACACAATGACAAATATTTGAATACTTCAAAATACATATATGCTAATTATCCTATTTGGTCATTTTGCATCTTATACATGTGTCTGAATGATATCTCATTAATATATACAATTGTTGTACATCAATTTAAAATTCAATATACTTTTTAATAATAAATGTGTTTTAAGAAGAAAAAAGGAGATTAATATGGCTTGAAATACTATAATCAACACTAACTAGTTTTTGTTTTTTGTTTTTTTCTTCCAAAATATTCGTCTAGGCTTCTCAATCCCTTAAAACTACTATAGAATGGGTCACAAAATGAGCACTGCCTCTGTTTATTTCTATGCATTGGGCCTAAGAATTAGTTCCTAAACTAAATGTGTTTTCCTTAATTATCCAAATCAATTGTTTGAATGGCGCCATATCTACACAGTAGCAGCATAATGTCACAGTTAATTTTAATTAGCTAAACATAAAATAGCTGGATGGCAATTGAACAGATGGAATATTTATAGCATTGAACCTCCACTGCCCCCAAATGTTGGAGACCATCAAACAAAGAAGACTATTCTGTTTTCCACTCTGCTCCTGAAAATAAAAATATTTTTATGCGAAATGTTTAGCAGACCTTGTTGATCTACTCTTATTTTAAATAGTGCATGAACAATGGGCCTAAGCATGCTTGCAGTGGTGCATCCAGCACCTGTTCACAAGCTTTTGACTAGAACATGCCAGTGGTCCTAAGTAATTTCAGAATTGCGTGTTCTCAAATTGATGATGAGCCTGGGATTATCTCCACAAATAGTATAGTATAAAAATATAAAATTAAATCAAATCATAAAAGGCATCATTGGATGATTCAAGAAAGCACTACTACGTGGTATCTCAGGAAGACTTACAGATGATGCTCATTATGTTATAATCCACGAGGGACCAGATTTACAGTATCAGTAATCTGGTATTTTAGCACCCATGTTTATTTTATAGAGAAGAATTTAATTTAACAATATTACATGGATAATATGTTCATTTATTACTGAGTGGTGAAAGATCATAAAATAGGATAGGGATTGACAACCTATTCTTTTTTTATTTATTTTTTATTTTTTATTTTTGAACAACCTTACAAGATTTTAACAAAATAATATAAAATGTGTATAAAATGTGTATATATTCTCGATATTGCAATTATCCCCAGGAGTGCCCCCCCCAATTACCCTCCCTGATCCCTCCCTTCTCCTTCCCATTATAACTCTAAAAAAAGTATTAGATTGTAAAGCATTACATCTTATCTGGATTTAACTCATGCTACTAGACCAACTTTCTCATTGTCCAGGGTCTAGTCCCAACCTCCACAGATGAGTGGAGACAATCGACCCTTAGATCTCTGGGTTAAGCTGATTTTACTCATCATGATCTCTTCCATAGCCATACATTTACCTTCGAAGGCTGCAATATCATTGTTTCTAATTGCTGTGTAATATTCCATGGTATAAATGTACCACAGTTTTTGGATCCATTCTTCCAGTGAGGGACACCGGGGTTGTTTCCATAGCCTAGCAATAGTAAATTGTGCTGTTATGAACATCGATATTGCTGTGTCACTGTAATGTGCTGGTTCTAAGTCCCCTGGAAACATACCCAGGAGTGGAATAGCAGGGTTCTTAAGGGGGCAAGAAGGATTTGTCACATCCTCTCAGCTTTGCTTCTGAAATAATAAATCAACCATAAACCATGTAAGAAGCAATGAACAAATCTATGTTTCAATTTTAACCTTTGATTATGATTAAACAATTGAATTTTATGTAATTTTACTGTGTCACTAAATTTAATTGAAATTACTTTTTGGATTGGAAGACTTTAGTGTGAAAGGAGTTCCAAACTGATTGAAATTATGTACAATAGTTTCTAATTAAAGGTTTTTATTTTTTTTTAAAGAGAGGACAGTGAAAGAGAGAGAGAGAGAGAACTGATTTTTTATTGAGTTTTTCACATGGCTTTCATTGCTCTGACACTTAGTTGTGTATGTGGGTGCTGGGGTTTGAACCTGTGTACTTGCACATGCAGGGCAAGTGCTGTAACCACTGAGCCTCCACTCCAGCCCCCAAATTAAAGTTTTGAAACAAAATTACTGCCATAATAAATGGAAAAGATGCTAAAGTAAACAGTCAACAACTCATGTTCAAACATCCAGGATTGGATTTAGAAACAGAGCTGTTCCCTATTACAGGAATCTGAAGGTTGAAGAAAAGGTTTTTTCCATATCGAATTCTGCATTAAGTCAGTTAAGAACTCCACTACAGCAGCACAAGAAACAGATCTTCAGAGTCATAAGGGCTCAGTAAATTTACTTATACGATTTTAAAAAGATGATGATACACAAATGGCCAGTATTTAAAGGATCTCTGGCAGGGCTTGCCAATATTTTTCTTTCATGTCTGGCTAAGTCCAAATTCTTCATTTATTGCTATTATTAATTGCCAAATATTTTATGTTTTTTACTAAGCCTTTAAATACCTTTCCAAATAATCCTATTCACTTTGTTAATTAAATATTAAATACCCATTTTACAGGGAAGAAACTAAAACCATGAAATAATTAACTTAGAGTCAGAATTGATTAAGTTGTAGTCCTGCTTTCAAACCCAGAATAAAATTGTAAATGATTTTGCATTGAGTGTGTATCAATTAACAGTTCTTGTCTACAAAACTCATCTCCAACTGACCTACAGAATAAAAGCTTTCATTTATCCATATAAGTAAAAAGAAGAGAGTTAAGACAACTCTAGGTAAGGGTTTACTCCTGAAGTTGATGATATTTTCAGGACAAAATTAAGTCTCTGTAATTCATCTATCTCTTTCCTTCTTTCCATTCTATGTGTACAATTTATACCTAGCTTATTTATCCTCTGGTTCCTAGCTTTATCTCTTTTTTCTTCACATATTTTTTAAAATTTTCCTTATTACTACATTAAATACCATGTCTTTCCTGTTTTAAATGCTTGGGGCCAATATTCTAATTGGTTGTAAACAGTGAAGATCTCTCCTTCTTCCTCTCCCTGCAACAGAAGACAAATATCTTTCATCAGAACTACTCAGTCAGTGAGGACATGCAGAATATGTATTGTGCAGATAAACAGGATTTCAAAGTGGAGTACAACTTGTCTCACAAATATTCTGCATTTTATATAATCTTCCCTGTGAGTGCTATGTATAATGGATAATGACCTGATGGTAGGTATAAAATAGAAGAAGCCACAAAAATTATCATGTTACTCATTACTTTTACCAGTCTCATTAAGTCAAGGTCAAATGTTTTATCACATATACAGAACGTAAATAAAAATAACGAAAAAGAAAAAATGAAAAGAAATTATAGGGTGATACGAGGGTAATCAGTGGAAAGGGATTTAGTGGGAGGGAGGAAAGGTGGATAAGGGAGGAATGGTGTAGTATATCTGATCAAACTTTCTTCTATGACTATATGTCAGTGAATTTCACCTTTATGAACACCTAATGCACTAATTAAAAAATAATATAAATAAATAGAAGAAGGATCAGTAGAATAGAAGAAGGGGAACTGATAAAGGAGGGGAGGGAAATGGGAAGTACCGGGGACTGAATTGAAGCGAATAATATTGTGTGCTTGTATGATTATGTCAAAACAAATTCCAATATTATCTATATTTAAAATTAACTCATAAAATACAGAAAATAACTTTTAAACTGTAATAATGGCTAATAGAAATAAAAATAAGGAAACTTACAAGAACATAAGAAAGAAAATTAAAGGAAGAAGAAGAACCCAAGAGGAGTGCCCGGCTCTTTGAGGGGAGGGGTAAATTACTAAATGGGACCCAGTGCTCTCAGAAAATGGGAAAAGTATTCATATTGATCTCACTTTGATGATTGTTCTTTGAGATGCCTATTGAAGTGTGATTTTATCTTTATTTGGTGATGAAACAGGATGTAAAATGTTTAACAACAAGGAAGCAGAGCATTCTAGCTTTTGTCAAATGCAACTGAACTAAAAATGCATGGCTATGTCATTTAGCACTGCCTCTTACGGAGGTAGCCGCCACCAACAGAACGGTGTCCGTTAAGTAGAGTGTTTCCATTTATTCAGAGAAATAATTCATGCCTTGAAAACAGGTTGTTTTTGAGATGAATTTGGCAGCAATGAAGGCAATTGACAGCCCCAGAGATGGAACCCCTCTGTTAGTTTACAGAACAGGGATCTCATATGCGTTATTCTGACTACAATATTGTCTCAGGCAGAGGATGCAACAGTGAGCTTAACAATTTATATTAAGTGACAAAAAATATTCTTCTTCTTCTGGTCGTTTACAATCCTGAGCAACTTAGAAATATAAATACATGCATTCTCAGTCATAGCCTGCCAGAATAAATGACAAAGTTATTGGTGTGTGTGTGTGTCTGTGTGTGTGTGTGTGTGTGTGTGCAGTGTTTATTAATTTGGTAATTACAGAATTTTGTGATTTGAATTGTTGATTTAAAAGTATGGAAATTTGACATACAATTTCTTATTTTTAGTTT
Organism: Aplodontia rufa; assembly: GCA_004027875.1. Taxonomy (NCBI): domain Eukaryota; kingdom Metazoa; phylum Chordata; class Mammalia; order Rodentia; family Aplodontiidae; genus Aplodontia; species Aplodontia rufa. Next base: position 70,402 of record PVKS010001903.1, on the reverse strand, counting down.
TCTTGAAAAACTATACACTATCTGTGAACAGGGGACCTACAGGTAACAATGACAACAGCAGAAGCCCAGCTATGGCCATCTCTTAGAAAAGCACCTCCCTTTCCATTGGCCAGTTACGCTCTCTATGGAATAACATCACCTCCTTTACAAACTGCTTTTCCCTGCATAGTCAGTATGACCTATGCCTATGAGAAACGGTACTGGACACTTGGCTAAACTTTGGAAAACAGCTTTTATTCAGATTGCCTCAGGAAGGGAGAGAGACTCCAGTATAAACCTAGTTGAATCCCAACCAACACACTGATGACTGGGGTTCTTAAAGAGAAAATCAAGAGATATCAAAAGGGACCAGGAAGAATTGAAAACACTGGGGGGAAATGGGGCTAGAAGGACGATGGAAAGAAAACAGTGAACGGGGGACTCTGGAGAAATGGCAGCTACAGAGGGGCTGAGAGGAACATTCCTGAAAATGACTAGGCCGCGTGTGTTGGGAAACCCCTAACCTCTCTGATGGTACCTTCTGCAGTTTCGCAGTACTGCAGTTTATTAAGCTGAGGCTGCACAGGGTCATGGTCTGGCCCCGTGCAGGCAGAAGACAGCTGAGGTTGTTGTCTCTTATCAGGGTGCTCAAGCAAGCCCTTTTTGCTTTGTGGGAGTTCCATAGTTCACACCTCCAATTCCTGGCTTAAAGTTGAAGCAAAGCCATTGATTAACAAGGATGCAAAGACAGAAGCATGAGGTGGAGAAGAGGTGGTAGGAACCCATGGCCCAGGTGTAGGCCTTCCTCATGAGATCCTCTTAAACTGAAAGTCCATCTTTACTAGAGGGGCGGGGATCACCAGGAGGTGCTCAGAACCACAGGATAAATGAGGCTTATGGATTGGAGTAGACATTTTACTGACGGAGGGGGGCATTTTTAGCACGTTTTAAACACCTGCTCTGCTCCAAAGCAGCCCAGGATTTATCTGTCCTACTCACTATCATTCCAGAGTCTACCATATCAGCCTTCAGTTTTTTATTTTCCCCTCCTCTTCTTTCTCTTCTTCCACCTTTTCCCCCTCTTTCTTCTTTTTTCTTTCTCTCATCATTCATTGACTTTAAATGTCAAGATTGTGGAAAAATTGAAAGTAAAGAATAACTGTTTCAATCTACACTTTAGGAATATTAGTCCTTAAATCTGAATCCTTTTAATAATATATATGACTAAATTATATATGATTATATATGGTATATGAGTAAATATATATAGATATCAATATCTATATATTAAATATCTATATAGATATATATTTAATATATATTTAAATTATATATATATATATATATATATATATATATATATATGTATCACATTCCCAGCCTTCTTCTTAGTTTATTGTTTTTTATTTTGAAGCAAGGTCTCAAAATAGATGTATATATTTATGTACATAAATAGACAGGACAATGAGATGCTCTTAAAACCAAAATAAGTGAAGATTATAACTATTTGCCCATTTTGAGATAGCATATTGTAGTTCAATCTTTTGAATTATTTTTTTTCAAAAAACTAAGTATGATCTAATTTTTAAGGTATTTCAACCCAGTAATTAAAAAATAGAGCTGAATATTGTTAAACACAAAAGTCAAAGTATCAAATAGTAATTTGAGAACATTAAAAAACTTGGGTTCAGTTTAAATCGCTTTCTAAGATGTTTGATGTAGGCTTGATAATTGATTCAGATTTTTCTGGTCTCTCAAATTTAGCCTGAGAACTTGCCAAAAGGGATATAATTTTCTCCTCTAACTTTCTGAAGCTATTTGGAATGCAAATTATTTCACACCCATGGCTTGCATGGTACAGTAACTCTTTCACTTCTACATGCTATACTGTAAAAAACAGAAATCTGTGCCACTGTTATCTGTTAACTCTTCCAACAGTTGAGATGAAGTGCATTTTAAAAAGACTGGTGGAGCCTGGTGCAACGTACATGCCTGTAATCCTAGAAACTCTGGAGGCTGAGGCAGGAGGATTCTAAGACCAGCCTGAGCAACTTAGAGAGGCCCTAAGAAAATTAGTGAGACCTTGTCTCAAAATAAAAAATAAGAAAAGGGCTCGGGATGTGGCTTAGTGGTAAAATGCCTCTGGATTCAATTCCTGGTGGAATACAGCATAGTCACAGGGCCACAGGAATGGCAGCTTAAGTTCCCAATTCCGAAGTTTGCTTGCTTATCCTAGAATTCTATAAATTATTTTTCTTCTTGAATGACAAGCCTGAATCAGATGCATGGCTCAGAACTTACAAGCTGTCATTTCTTTTCTCTAAGCAGCACCTTTTGTTAAGGATGATAAAACAAATCCTTTGGAGATTTTATTTTTTTAATTCAAATCTGGGGGAGAGAAGGGTTCCCATAGTTACAGCTATTGTTATCAAATTTATTTTAAATTTTATTATTTTTTAAATGTCAGTCTTTGGATGATAAAGTATTTATTTCCTAGGATGATTGTTGAGAGGTCAGTATCACAATCTGTCACTGTGCAATAACCTCAGCATGTCCTTTATTAAAAATCAGAAAGAGAATTTTCTTCTCTGCCTGTTTGAATTCTTGCAAAAGAGCTCTGCAAATTTTTCAGTTCTTCCTAGTAAGTCAAACTCTTTACTCTCTAGCTACCCAGAGCTTAAAAATATTGAGGAAAGAGACACCATTAATTCATGAGTAGCATTTATTAAGAGTAATGCTTTTATGAGATGGGTGAAAAGGTCGTAATCATATAAAGAGAGAAATTTATTTTAATTTCAGTTTTATAAAAGAGGAAACTATTACAAACTGTTATTAATAATAAATTTTTACCACATATAAGATATGTGTCAACTACAATGTTAAGATTTGAGGACATATAGACAAGTAGAACTTATTTTCTACCCTCAAAGAATTACAGGTCAGGATAAGAAGTAGAAGAGGGAAATGGAGGAAGAGAAACCCTGGCCAAGATATACAAAATTCTCAATCCACGTCCCCAGGGTATGTCCTTCTGCAGCCATGTGCCCCTTGTCCACAGTTATCACTCAGGTGTATACTCAAATTATTAGCCCAAGCTGGACATGGTTGTGCATGCCTATAATCCCAGTGACCAGGGAGACTGAGATAGTAGATTCCAGGTCATCTTCAGCAATTTAGTGAGGCCATAAGCAATTAAGGGAGACTGTGTCTCAAAATAAAAATTAAAAAAGGGTTGGGTATATGGCTCAGTGGCAAAGTGCATCAGGGTTCAATCCCCAGTACCTAAATAAATAAATAAATAAAAGTATTAAGGCATCAAATGGGTCAACCCACTGAGTAGGTTATGACTTCCATAAGCTAATCATTTCACCTCTTGTGAAGGTTATGGAGGGACACCTCCTATTCAAACCACAATAAAGGCAAAAGACATGTTTTGGGGAAAATGACCCAGGGGAGAGATTTGAACATAGGCTTTACTTAGGATAGTAAGGAAAGAAAGATTAGAGTGGCTCAAATGCTATGATAAAGGACTATGAGCTTTATCATGCAGAGAGCAGCAAAAGGCTCAATTACAAGCATAAAGCAGAGGAAAATCTATGCAAAGCCCTTTTGAGGGAAGATTGATCTGCAGAGCAGGAGGGTTAGGAAGGATGTGGAAGAGTAGGCACATGTCTGGGAATGAGTTATTCATTCAAATCCAGAGTGATAAGGGCTGCACAGGGAAATAAGCTTCCACAATGTCCATAAGGAATGCCCTTACACTTACATAGTTTATCTTCTTATTCTTCAGCTCCTCCACTAGACCAAGTTGCTTCTCTACTTCTGAGCACAGGGCTAGAATGAATCTCAGGCCTGGCTGCCAATTATTTAGCACATGGGCACCACCCTATTTGCAGTTACTTTTTCCAGCACAGACTTCTGACATATCCTGTGGGTTTGGATAAGGAAATAAATCAGACGAGGAGGAGCAGCTTGCTCAGTGCCACATGGTTAGGAAGGAAATAGTGGGAAAGATCATTTGATATTCACTTACTGTGGCAGAGGGGAGGATTCAAGCACATCCCTCTTGTTCTTGGGCCTTCAAACCTGGGGAAAGCAGATCAATGCAGAGGCAATGTCTGTGATGAAACAAAACACAGGCTCTTTTCAGGACACCTAGTCTCAGAAAAAGACTCCTTCTGCTTGGTCTTGGCAGTCTCTGCTCCATTCGGATGCGGTAGTAAGGAGGAAAAAAAAACACAAAACAGAACACAAACAACAAAAGAACACTAGAACACTGGGAGTCAAAGGGGAAAAGCAGGCTTGATATTCCAAACACCAGGGGAGGAAATATTGCTGAATAATTGAATAATTCACTCTGTATAATGCAAATGGGCTCCAACTGGCAAACAATTCCCTTTCATCTTAATGATTTATCTGAAAATTAAACAGTGTAACTCAAATCAAAATAGCAGTATTAATCTATAGGACTCAGAATGTAAATTAGAGGGAAATATTTAAAACAAACACGAAGAAAGCATTATGAGAATGGAACTGAAGTAGAACTATATAAAGTTTTTTAAAAAAAATCTGTGAGCCCCAGCCATTTACCTTCAGTTCAACTTGGAAATTCAATTGCAATGATATATAGATGCTATTAAGGTGTAGATAGTCGGGCTATATTCAGATCTCCAAGAGCTGCTAATTGAATTGTTTCTATGATAATGGATAAATGTTGAATAGCTCTGTGCAGAAAAAAAAATAAATTTCCTGTGATCCATTTTATGCCTAACCCATAGGCAAAGCGAACCACAGACATTCAGAATTTTATTCAATCTCTTTAAGTCCCCATCCTAAAGGTAACATTTCAACCACTTTGCTAAATGATGATAAATACATGAAGCTGAGAAATCCAAAGTATGGAATTATTTTATCAAAATTAATTCCTCCGCAGAATCGCCACCTTAAAGTTTTCAGTCAAAGGTGAGTAGCCCAAGCAGAATTGAATTATGCTACCTAGGCAAGAGGAGGAAAGGAGAAGATAATGTGTGAAGGATTTGATACTATCTTTAATAGGCTTTTTCCTTTCTGGCAGAGTTGGTTTAGCTATTTTCCAGAAATCTGCTTGAGGGGTACACCGCAAGTGAGAAAGAGAAAGCTCACACACATATGCTACATGCGCAGCATCCTCTAAAGTTATTTAGGACCTTTAAATTTAGATAATTAGAGTTTTTGTAAAGTCTGGTTGCCCTCCTAATTTACCATAGGGAAGAAAAAATAAGATAATATGTATCGTAAATGGTAATACAAATTTATATGTTATGCGGGTACCAATGAAGTAAATTCATATGGCTTCAGGGTTTCATTTGAACACACTTATGAACATTCAATAGCTTCCCTGAAATCTTTCCCATTCATTTTTGCATGCAAAATTGGCTCCCAAGTGATATTCTTGGCATCTAAACATTTAACACCTAATGGATTCCAAAAGAGAGTCAACACATGAAAATGAGGAAGCATCGTACAATAAGTTCAAATGATGGCAACATAAATGAAAATCACAAATGTTTAGAATTATGTTGAGATGAAAGGGTGAGAAAAGTACACATAAATTACATAGAAAAAATAAACTACAATTGTCCCCTAAATAAATGAAAACATTCTCTTTTCCTCTTAATTTTGGATTTCTTATCAGAGGACTGACTATACCAACGCAATCTCTTCGCCTAATGGGGTTTTCTACAGACACCACAATCACTTGTCTTTACTTATTTGCACAGTGTGCTTCAAGTAGCATAGCAATTGCACACTTTTTCTTAACTCTTCATTCAATGGGTATTTTTGCAATCTTTGACCAATAGATCATCTTTCCCATGCCCCTGACCAACACACCCTGGTCCTGGTCTGCTTTATTTTTCCACTAATTTTATCTACTTTTTTTTTTTTAAGAGAGAGGGATAGTGAGAAAGAGAGAGAAAAACAGAATTAATTTTATTTAGTTCTTCAAGTGATTTCCTTGGTCATACTCTTTGCTGTGTATGTGGTGCTGAGGTTTGAACCCACGTACTTGCACATGCCAGGTAAGCGTGGTAACCAATGAGCCACCACTCCACACCACACCAGACCCTATTAATATATTTTTTACATATAATCTTTTATGTATTCAAAGTTTCCTATCACCCACCTCAAACATATTCTCTGGAGAGTATGGTATTTAAAGCTGAGTCTACACATAACAAACACAAAGTAGACACTTCCTATATGAACTTCTTAGAAATAAATTACCGCACAAAGTTTTCATAAGTTTTAAATGATTGTCAAAATTTAATTTGTAAGCTGCTGATGAATCTGGGAATTAGACAAATACAGCAATATAATTCAGAAAGGAGGAATAAAAAATTGAATTTACTTAAATTTTGAAGTCTCCCATTCAGGAAAAAGAAAACAAGACAAAATATACAATTTTGTATGGTTTAAAATTAGAATTGAAAGTTCGCTACAGACCTCCATGTCATCAATTGAAAGCCAATTATTTTCAGTCTAATGGAGAGTGTTTTATAAATAGATTTCAACGTATGCATAAGAAACAGAGAAATAAAAGAAGAGACATTGTTTTCAACATTGTTTTGATATAAGTTTACAATTTTGAAAACAAAACAACAGAAATATTTGGGAAGGAAAGTATGAATGTTATCCCCATTATGTAAACCATGATTTTAGTATATAAAAATCCCTTAGGCTCCATGGGAAGATTGATTTTAGGACTTCCAGAGGATACCAAACTACACAGAAGTTCAATTTTCTTATATAAAGTGGTGTGTTTTATCATTTTCTAAAAGTAAAAGAATCCAAGTATATACTCAAGTCATTATTTTTCTTTAAATGACAATTATCAGCACTGCAATTTTCATAATACCACATGGTCCTGATATGGCTCCAGAAATACAAATTAACTTTGGAGATTGTAAACAGAACTATAAAGCAAAATTAATCCTCAATTTAAAACAGTTCTATGATTCAAAACTTGAAAGATCAACAAAGGTTAGTCTCAATATAATTTCTTCATGCACGATGCTATGTAATCCTGCCTCGATCCAAGATATCTCTGTGAGGGTTTAACACTTTGCACTGCAGGCCACATAGAGAGTCAAGTACCCTACTTAAACTACTCTAAGACAACTTCCCTTTAGAAATAAATATATAAATAATGGTGCAATGTGCATTTCCTTATTCATGTTTTCCTTTGTTTCTCTAAAAGCTACATGTTTATTTCCTTCCACCCACTGTCTATTTTCTCCCCCTGGTGACTGTGTTTTCCTAATTATCTTCAACAGTATGATTTTATAAAAATAGACTTTTTTAAAGCTTTGTAAAATTTCATTGGAAGCATTATTTTTCTTTTAATTTTGAATGCTTCTTTAATGTATGTAACACTCTATAAATATTTAAGACACAAACAAAAGAAACAAAACAAAAGACACTGATCATTTGGAATTTTACTATGGACATGAGTCAATTGTTCTTTTTGAATGAGTTTATTTATGTTGTTGTAGGATAAATTTAGTGCTTAACCATAAAATGTTATGTGCTATTGAAGATTTAATAATAAAAATAATTCTGATACAATCCAGAGGATTAGCAGTGAGAAGATACATGCGGTATAGAGTTACCCCATGATCAAACGAAAAGGAAAATCAAGAATTCAACAAAATAGCCCAAGCTAAGACTGAAGAAAGCAGTATACAAGTTATGTTTTGGTTACATTTGATCCACATCAAGTTCTCCTTAGAAGAAGATACAAAATACAGTGTGTATGATTGACTAATACAGAAGAGGAAATTATTATTAAAGATAAAGTTATTAAAATGTACTTCTTTGATGCTAAAACCTTTCATATAAGTAGTTGCTCCAAGGTGGACAATATGTGTTTTTCAGTCTTCAGGAGAGATTGTTGGAAACAGTCCAAGCCCCTTCTCCATGAAGCAAAACCCACAGACTCACATGTTTTATGTAAAATGGGACAATATTTGCATGTAATCATCACATATTCTTCAGTATACTTCAAGTCATTTCTGAATTATTTATAATATATAATATCATTCAAATTATATGTAAATGGTTGTTTATCCATATTACTCAGGAAATTATGATGTTATAGTTAAGATAGGAGATGTTCCTCCAAATGCTTATGTCACAATGTAGGAATGTTCAGAGGTTAGAAGATTAAATTATGAAAGCTGTATCTAAATCACTGGTTTAATCCATTTGATGTATTATAATTTGGTGGATTTCTAAGTAGGCAGGTAGAGAATGACTGGAGAATATCAGTCACTGGAACATTATATTTTGTCCCTGCTTCTCTTTTCTTTCTCTCCATCTCTCTGTCTGCCTCTGCTTCCTGGCTGCTGTGAGCTGAGAAGTTTTCCTCTGCCACTTCCTTCTACCACGTTTCTCTGTATCATCTTGGGCCCTGAGCAATGGTGTCTGCTCACCATGGACTGAACCTTTGAAACCATGAGCCCCAAACAAAGCCTACATGTTCAGAATAGGCACAAGAACATGTGGAATCTGCAGATATGGAAGGCAAACTATACTAGGACAAAGGGTTCCTAACCAACTGCAATTGATTATACTGTTTTTAATTTGTTATTGGCCAAGGACTGTTAGCCCTAAAATGCTAAGGAAAAGGCCAACACACACACATGGATTATGTAAATTTACATAAACCCAGGGAAGCACAACTGGTATAGTTAAACAAATGAGTACCAATTGAAGGGTTAGAAATGAATTAAATAATGTATGATAGTTCTTAAACATTTCTGAGATCATCAAGATGTGATGATAAGGTGATTCAAGAGGCTGAAGTTGTGGTTCAGTGATAGAGCCCATGTATGAGGCTCTATGGGTTCATTCCCAAGAAGCACCCCCCCAAAAAAGGTAGTTTAAACTATATTTCCTCATTCATTCACCATATATATATACTTTGTCCACTGCTTGCCCATGTACTAAATAATGTGGGTAAACAAGTAGATAATAGCCATAACCTCTGCCCTCCTTCAGTTAATATTGTGGAAGCAACAGGATTAAATGAACTGAATTAAGATGAGTGTGTAACATAATGGGTAGAAGAATATAGCTTAATTGATTATAAAGATCTTCAAAAATGAAGTACATTTCTTGGGAAGTACTGAGTTCCTTATCACTAGTAACATTTGAGTAGAAGCTCAGCAATGACTTTAAAAGGATTCTCCAACAGAGCTGAAGGAAAATATATTAGACCACTGACCACTAAGTGATTACCAGCCTATAAATTCTGTGATTCTATATTAAACGGGTTCAATACCCTTGATAGGGCTATTCAGTTTATTAAGTGCATTATACAGCAGTGGGAGAAATTTACAATCAAATTAATTGTGTAACTAGCTCTCGGAAACTATACAGCCCTGTGTCTCTCCAGTTATTACAACAGAATATGTAATATGGTATACAAATTACCAAGTTTTGTTATTGATTGGCTTTGTAGAAGTTTAATCAGCAGTCTTATCTCTTCATTACATTTTAACATGATTATAAATGTTCTCTTTGTGATTGCAAAAAAGAAATCAGGAAGAAATGTTTTCATTGGTTTCTTGAAAATGGAATTGAGTGGTTTGTGGAAATCATCCAGGACTGTGGTTTTGGAGGAGTTCTCCTTAACTATTTTTCACTGCATACAATTTTTTATTTGATCTGTAATGCACATTGTGCTTATGAATCCACATAATTATGGTCCCTGACAAATGGCATCCAGCTTTATTTGTGACAATTGCCAGAAGGATAAGCCGCACAGTGCATTTTGATAACTCTTAATAAGTGATGAATGTGACACTGAGCTGAGTTTACATGGCACACCTGGTGCAGCAAACCCACACAGCTGTCTCCAGGTGTGAACACTTGTTTACCAGCGTCGCTGGCACTCTGCTCATTGGAGTCCGCCTCCCAGGTTCACCACTGCTGCTAAATGAGTCAAACTTGTCTTAATAGCAGTGTTGCTTGTGTCTGTGCTTTCCAACACTACTGCATTTCAAAGAAATCAGCATGATTGAAGAATCATTTTCTTGCTATTGGTCTGGGTTTGACCTTCCCAGATTGGAAACTTCATTTCCTATGCATATATCTGCTTACTCTGGGGTTTCTGCCAAAGAAGTGAGTCTGCCATCCAGGAACACATTGACAATGATCAGACCTTGCTAGAGGGGAATTTTCATGAATTGGAAAACTGCCTGAATTTACCCAGGAAGAAAGTTCAGAGAATGGAAAAAAAAATAAAATAAATTAAGAAGACTCTTTCCCCAGAGCATTTTAGAGCAGGTTAGCCTCTGGATTCCTCTTTCAAGGTTCAAAATCTATGTCTGTCTTGGGCAGGTATTTTCTTTGAGACAATTCTACTTTGTACCCTGGAGGATTAGGGTTTCATGTTTGCTGTAAGAGTTAAACTCTGTCTAATCTTTTAGGGAAAAACTATGCTCCAAGCTCTTTTGGTACTAATTCCTGTAGCTGCCCTGTCCATGATGTAGATAGTGAGATGATTTGACAGTATTTGTGTGGTGCTTGACAAACTAACGACAACCGGTGCATGATTCTCTGCTATGGGTGGGGAGGGTTTCCCAGAATGAAATGTGAACTGTGGTTGGTAAAGATATCAAATACAGTAGCTAGATCAGTTTGTCCTCAGTTGGAATAAGGATGCACACCAAATACAAATTGAAATTGGTTTGGGATTTTAGGAGATGAAGGAATGAAGAGTAGAGTATATGATCCTCATTGAGGCATAACTGAGGAGAAAAACAGCAATGAGGAGTGAAAACAACTGAAAATAAACACATGGCTGTGGCAATCTCCTGCTTAGTAAATTTTATAGTATGTGTCCCATTAAAAGCAGGACACTGGGCTGGAGCGGTTGCTCAGTGGTTATGGCGCTTGCCTGGCATGCAGAAGTACACGGGTTCAAACCCCAGCACCACGTACACAACGAATGGTCTGAGCAATGAAAGCCACATAAAAAACTAAATAAAATTGATTCTGTCTTTCTCTGCCTCTCTTTCACTGTCCCTCTCTCTTTACGGAAAAGAAAAAAAAAAGCAGACCCTGCCCCCACAACTCAAAATGTCAAATATCAAACAATTATGTCCATGTTTCTAAGGGTAATTGTTATGAATAATTAAATCAGGCAAAGACTTGGCAAACCAGAGATGGCTTCTATTTCAAAATTCACAAAAAGAATGAATAGCTGTGGCTGGAGCCAAACATGAACTTTTTATCTTTGGGCCAGTTCCTTCTTAGCAATGTTTACTAATCCTTTATGCCATGTTATCTTCCAATGTTATTAAAATCACCATCCATGATTAGGAAGATCAAATGTTAAAGCTGATTTTTAAAAGCACAGTCATTTGCTTTTGTTTTTGAGCCAAATTTAGCATCCTTTCATGCTCTTTATAATTAGTATCTTGGCTCAGGTTATAGTCTCGCCTTCCCTGTATGTGTCAAACCCTGGTGTCACTGCGAAAGAGACAGGCAGGCCTCAATTTGAGCAAAATATGGTTGAAGATTGTAGTGTTCTGGAATAAAAAGTGACATGTTGGTTACCTCTTTTAATGTAAAATTTCTTCTACTTCTATATTCTCCTACAATTAATGTTCTACCGCAGTGTATAAACCAAGCTCAACTATAATACAATCCACAGAGAATCCTCTTTTCTTCCTGAAAGGACCACACAATCAAAGTGTAGGTGAGCAAAAATCACTACTGCTTAACTGCCTTCCCCCTGTTGACCTGGGAGGGAGTAGGGGGTGGGTATCAGGAGAAAGATCCCTGGTCTGTAGGTTGAGATTCTGTTGAGGTGATCCCTTGAAAATCAAATAGACTTATAGAAATATAGCACAAAAGCCACTAATCATCCATACATCAGATGATATATATGTCTTTGTCTTTATTTTCCAAAACACATCTTCCTCATTCTTCACTAAAATCTTTCCTCCTTTCAAGATACTAAATGAAGGAAAATAATGATAGAACTTAAAGCCACTTCTAGAGTTTAATCTAGAATTTAGAGTACAAAAATAGAGGGTCCATTTGATATTGAAGGAAATAAAAACGGACATTTCCTTTGCTTCCTAAGAGAAAGGTCACTCTGCATTACAGTGAAACTTAGTTGCATATGATTTTATCTACCAAGAGACCAGGAGGGGAATTTCCCACTGACCTTCATCTTTCCACAGGAATTTTCTCAGTTGAATTTCTCTCACTACCATCATGATTGCCTCTTCTTACTTTTTTTTTAAGCACCAGTCCAATTATCCTTTATTGTATTCTCTTCAAATTATTGAAGCAAAGAGAGCATTTCAGAAAAACCCCCACCTTGTTGCCACTGAACAGCGTTTCCCATTCTTCAGGTTTCATTTTTATCTGAATTCTTGCTTCTTCAGAATAGATCTTTGATTGTTCTAGTCCCGGCCTCCAGCCAAAAAAGGGCAAGGAAACCCATTCCAGTTTTGACGTACATTCATTTTCTAGGCTGAGGAACAGGTTTCATCTATGGTTTGCTGATAATTGAGAACAGGAATAAATATATTCAGAGCTGGGAGAGCTAATCCCTAAACAAGAATAAGGCAACTATTATTTCAACCATGAGATGACCAGAAAGAAACAATGCAAATGTGAGAAAAGAGTGTCATGTGCACCTATATCAGCCTATTTTAACCCACTTTGAAGAGATCGATAAACAATACCCTGTGGGGAGATAACATGGGGAAAGACATTTGCAATCAATTTAGAAGAACTTGGTAGATCATGTGATTCATTACTACCTTAAATAAGCATAATTCTACTTCACCTGAAATCAGATTATTTTTAGGAAAAGAGCTAGACTTTCCTGGGAGGGCATGGACAATTTTGAAAATATACATGTTGTCTTACATGAAAAAGATCATGGTTATTCATTATGTGGCTACTGCATTTCATCAGGATTCTAAACATGTATGTTAATTACCAATATAATTTACACAGTATCCTTATGAGATGGATTCTGTTATTATTCGCATTTTACAGATCTAACAACTAAATTAGAGACTGTTTAACATGTTGGGGGTTTCGAAGCTATTCAGAGCACATGATTTTAACCACTTTTAAGGAACTTTAGAAATTTTCATAGTATTAAGACTAGGATATATTTTATATCATATTTCTCCAAATTACTCAATTCTACAAATTACAATAAACTGAGCGTGGCATTTTAATGAGTTGCCTAAGGCTATGTGAAAAGCTATTCTTTCTAGCTGGGAAGTCACAGGAGCTTCATCAACATGACTTCACTAATGCACCTGTCCACCTGGTTTAGTGTTGTGATGTCCCACAGTTTGTTATTCCTTATTGAGACACACACACACTCTCTTCACTTCCAAAGTGAAGAGCTATATCTTAGCTATATCTTTTATGGCATCTATTTAGAAAAGACAATCCTATGACTAACAAAGTTTTCTCCACTTCCAACAAATTAATCTTGAGTGATATTCTGTAAATATTAAGGCTGCTTGGAATTCACCTTTATTTTGAAATCTTTACTAAGAAAGTGTGAGAACTTACATGACTGCCACCTCTCCTGATTCTACCCCTGAAAATCACCCATTTTTGAAAATCTTTCCCCAAGATCGCTGATAGTTCTGACTTAGAAGTGACTTACAGTCTGTTAAATAAATTAAAGATTATTAAGAGAAACAGAAAGACCTAGAATATCATACTACCTTTTCCTCCTCCCAAGTTATAATTTCAATAATACTAATCCTCTTAGGTTAAAAGAACAAAAGAAAACACTTGAGCCAATATTTTCCAAAAGTTAATATAGGCAGTGTTTTATTACATTCCTTTATTTTTATTTGTGTTCTTCTACTTGGAAATCTCAGAGTCTTCAAGTAAATTTTCATGCATGATGTCTTCTGCTGAAAATTATGAGAAATATGTATTCTTAATATAACATATATTTACCCAGATATAATGAAATCAGTGCTTTGTATTCTTTCTCCTACAGAGTATTGTATGAGTCAAGAAAAGTTTGTTCTTACTGATTAAATCCCAAATGTGATTTTATCCTTACTACAAATCTGAAACATATTTTAAGAGTGGAGGGTTGTCTCTGTTCCACACAGACACACAGGCTCTCAGACAGAAGGAGGTGCACTAAGCTAGGACGTGGAGAACATGTGACTTCCAGAGTTCCCACAACAGAGGAAAAGAGAATGACGAAATTTCACACCAACTCTAAATTACCACAGATTGACAATATCAAGGTACTTCTGCACAGTGTCCCCTGATGAAATGATTCACATGATCCCAAGCTAACTTGGTGCGCAGAGAAAGAATGAAAGTTAGAGGAAATCTTATGACATATTTGACATAACGTACAGTTATTTCCATTGGTGATTTAGTTATACCTGAAAGTGTGGACTTTGAAACCTGACAAATTCAGTTAGATTTCTTAAAATGTTGATATTTCTTACTTGGGAAAATTAATATACTAACATTTCTGTTTCATTTTCTAAAAATCCGAAAATCTTAGGTACTTTCTAGGGTTTTGAGATCTTTAATGGGATTATGAAAGTGTTTAGCAAAAATTCTGTAATGCACTAAGCACTCAATTCTATTAATTAGTTTAAAAATCATTGGACAAATATTTATGATCAGCAAATTGAAAGCTAAGCACAGGTGGGTTAAGAACAGGGAAATGTGGCACTGCCCTAATGGAAATCTTGACATATCATAAAAGAAAGATATTACTATGAGTTTGAAACCAATATCTGAATGTTCATTTTGCTTCAAATAAATACTTGAGCTTTATTAACATAGCAGTGAGAAGTAGGATTAACCTGCTTCCAAGGAAGAAAAAGAAAATCAAGTTGTTTCTCAGAGTGCAAGAATCTTTGAAATAAGGATTTTCATTCTCAGAAAAAATGATTATATGAAGAAATGATAAAGTCTCTGCTTCTGTGACTGAAATTGGTGTATATGGAGACTATGAGACTTAAGTAGCATTCACTGGAATACCTGAAAACAATGAGCTATTCCATTTATAAAAACATCAAATGTCTGTCTCACATACTAATGAATTGTAATATAGTTACTAGTAATAAAATTGAGTGCTGCTGGAAATCTCCTTATAATAGCAGTCTTTTTTTGTTTCTCATTGTGATTCAAGTCTAGGCTGTTGTCTGTGGGCTAAATACCCCATCCTAAAATAAACAAAAACATAATAATAAAAAAAATTAGTTAAAGAACAAGAGCTCTGAAATGGTGATATTTTCTAAGTCTATAGATTAAGTTGTGTGAAATTTATAATTAGCCTTTAGAAGAAAAGCAAGGTCAAAATTTAGTTCAATTAACCTATTGAGACTCTCATTAATCAAAGCCTACTTAAAGTGATTTTCCTTATCTAAGCGCAATATGAAGCAAAATACACAATGTTTATAAGTTCCCACTGGGTGTGCTAAAATAATGGCGTAGCAGTTGATTTTTGTTTGTTTCTTTTAGTTCAATTGGTTTTGGTTTCATTTCTTTGCTCTGACTTTCAAGATGTTTATGAGGAAGGAATTATCTATCAATTTCATGGTGTGCATCTTTCTGTTTACTCGTTCACTGCTTCAGAAATACGAGTTACATACAAAAAAGGAACTTAGTCTAAATGTAAAATGTGTAAGTCATGGTAGACAAGCTGCTCAGAGATTGTATCAATGCTATTAAAGTCACTGAGAGATTCTGGGAAAGAGGACAAAAAAAAAAAAAGAATCTGAGCAGAACAGTGAAATCTCCTGCCTTCCCTTCTCCCGTAATATTTATATATTCAGTTACATATGACTGAAACAGTGATTTTAGAACTTTCTCAATCTGTCCACAACTTCACTGACAAATAGCCACAAACATAGAAATGACACATGTATAAACAGGCTTTAATCATTATAATTTTAAGGAAAAATTGGTTATAGTGTATTATAGGCAAATATGCAAACTGTCAAGAAAGCAGGGAAAATTGAATGTTATCAAATCAAAATAAAATAACCATTTGTGATTGAACACTTTTTGGAAGGAATACACCAATTCAATGTTATGTTCTCTGTTAAAAGAACATACTTTGTTTTCATAAAGTTAAGCATGACAGACAAGAGATTAAGAAGTTTGAGGACTTGAAATAGGAAAAAATGAACAAATAAATTAAGGCAAAGGACATGGTAGAGTCACGAGGCATGTCATGTTTTCCTCCATATTACAATTATTTAGATAATTTAGACACTCTAAATTAAATCAGAGAATAGAATAGAAGTAAACAAAGACAGTTCAAAAGAACTGACAATGAGTTTTAACTGGATGTGGAACTGAGATAACTTTTAAACTTTTAATGAAAACAGTCATGCAAATCTATATGTATTGATTTTATATACATGTAGAAATTATAGATTACATATATATATACATTATATATAAATTACATATATACACATTTGAATATTACATTTCTATTGTAACCTGACACCTGGTATAGTACCTGGAAATTAAGACAGTCTCAATGAATATTTGTTGAATTAATGACTAAATAAAATAATAAGATTAATTGCTATAGAATTTTGATTCTATTTCCCACTGTTGTTCAATGTAAATGTATGCAATATTGGTCTTAACCTTGTATAACCCGAAATACAATTTTATCTAAACTAGATAGAACTGTCAGTGAAATATTGGCCGTGGATTAATTAAAAATGAAGATTTGGTATCTTTTTTGAGCACATGTGAATGTGTAGTTTTCCTGTGTCAACATCTTTTGGCTTGGCAAAGCTTGATTTTTACCACCTCCCGGCAGTTCCACCAAGACCTGTGATCAGGAGATTAATTTGACTTTTAATGTCAGCAACATAACTGTGAAATGAGCTCTGGTTTGTAAATCAGTGTTAATATTCAGAGGTGCCAATTGGAAGATCTGTGTCTTGTGGCATCTCCAGGCTTTATTTGTGTCGTCAAAAATAAGGAGGTAATCTGCTCAGTACTATCTGCTGCTAATTTGTGATGTGAAAATCTTTAAGCTCTACAAAGGTGTAAGATATGGAAGAAATTTTCTAAATTACCCATTAATATTTCAATGTGTTTATCACGTAGCCATTCTAGTGGGTCTAAGGCGCATCCCTTCCTACCTATTCTCAACCTAGGGGAAAGGCATCCTGGTGGCTGTTGTATAGTCTGTACCGCTCTTCTTACATCACATGTCTTCACCATATCCCCAAACACTCCCTCCTCTTTCAGTTATCTTTTACCAAAGTATATGTATTCTATGAAACTCATCCCAATTAAAAAATAGGGAAAAATAATGCTCTGAGTTTGTTGATACAGATTAAATGTCTGAACATATAAAGAATCCAAAAGTTTTATTTAAAAGGTTACTTCAATGTCTTTTTGGAATCATGTTTCATTTCATTTTCTACAGATATCATGTCCTTAGAAATTTATTACTTTATTTTTAGTCTCAAATACTCACTCGAGAAGAGTGATCTTTGAAGCCAACGATCAGCCCCTTGGCCAGGAGCAAACACTGAACTTCAGTCTTTGGCACTCTAGTTTAGCTAACTACTTCTAGTAATCATGTGCAGAAGAGGCTAAATAAAGCTACCAGACTTTTCCTAGTTTTCTGAACATATTGATCTATTTAACACTGTGTCACTCCTCGTGTCTAGGACTGAATCTTCACACATTGTCATTCTCTATTTTCTACTGGGCTTGTCTTTGCTTTAGTTCAGCACTTTCCCTTCTTTTAGTCATAATCATATGGCGATACCATTTCTCCTCAAATCTATAATCCATCTCTAGCCTGCTGTCTTTTAAATTCACTCCAATGTGCTCACTTTGTTCCCATTCCTATTTTATCCAGTTTTCCATTCTTTCCCATGAATCTGTGTTGCAAATTCCCAACTATTTCTTTCTTGAGGTTATCCTGTTTTCAGCTCTGTCTGATAGCATCCTAAGAATGTGTATGTATCCTTATTGATGAAATTTATGAGACTGCATTATCAAGAAAAGGAACTATTGAAAGTGCTCATCTTAATAAACAGAAGTTAGTTCATTTCTTTATGAGGTATTAATGCAGCTTATCCTGCATAATATTTTTATAAATATTTTAATGAGTCTAAATTGGATACTGATTTTTATTTTTGATATTGGTAATTCTAAAAATACATAATCCTTTGCCAAATTTTTGGGTCACGATGACAGAACAAACAATCTTGATGGACATGGATTCTAATCAATTTTATTAGTGGACTCTTGAGTTAAATTTCTTTTTCTAAGCACTTATAGAAAATTGACCAGCTGTTAACAATTTACTTATTTCCTTTTACTTCTAAATTTCCAAGCTAAGCTTGGCATGTGACTAACTTATAGCAACCATAATATTGATGAAAGTGATATACGCAACGCTAAATTCTGTCCCTAAAATCATTCAGTGTGGTTCTTCTTTCCTCTACTCTCTTCTTTTTTTCACCAGTCAGATGCAGAAGATACAGTGTAGATTGTGAGGAGCTAAGGATGAGTGAGATCTAGGTGGAAAGAGCATGAGTTCCTGGATGACCGCAGAGCAGATCCAATCCACTTCCCAACCTGTCTGGAACTACAATGTGAATGAGAAATAAGCCTTTACTGAGTTCAGTCACTAAGATATCTGAGTTACTCAGGGAAAAAAAAAATTTGACCAACTCTCAACACAGAACATTAATACATTAAATCATTTTAGTACCACAACAAGGTTATATGGGACAATTAGATTTAGGTAACACTAAGGAATTTCAGAAAGGTCTTATGCTAATGTTAAATGGAAAGACTAATATCTACCTCAAAATGTCAGATGATACCATTTATGGTATAGCATCTGATTCAGGGTTCTTTGCAGAGAACCATAGGTCAGACACTGAACCTGAGTTTGAAATGAACCCTTTTGGTGTCCTAGGAGAAGAGGCTCAAAAACAAACAAACAAATAAACAAGGGACCCATTTCAAGAACCTTCAGTGTCCTTCAGAGAATACAATAGCCATCATATTTTTGTGGTCAAGTCTCTATGTTGTTACGCCTTTGCAATGTAGAAAGCATTATACCCTAGATATGTAAGGAAGGCAATACACATCATAAATATTCTGGTTAAAGCAAGTGTGCATTTTACTAGAAGGAAATATTAGTTCCTTGAAGTTTTTATTTTATGGATTAGGAACGGAGATTGAAAAAGAAAATATTTAAACAAAATTTAAAAATTAAACTATTTTCTAGGGTGTCCTTTTAGTAAAAGTTTGATTTTTTTAAGTCATTAAATGTTAAACTTTCTGTACATGACATCAATAGTGGGGATGACACTCATCTAACAACAGTGCATTCATTATGACAGGAGTCGTGGCTTCTCTAGGAGGCAAGTGCATATCCTCAGAAATCATAGAACGGAATCTGCATGGTATGAACGAGAGGGGCAAAAAATAGTAGAATTTATGAAAACAGACAAGACATGGTCAGCTAAGAATTCTTTTGTAGACTTTGTATCATTCACATTAATGCTGTATGTTAGGTCAATTCAATACTTTTTTGCACTCTGGAACTTGATTATGTTCATAATTTTTTTTTTAAGAGAGAAGGACAGTGAGAGAGAAAGAGACAGAGAGAGAATCAATTTTTATTGAGTTTTTCACATGGCCTTCGTTGCTCTGACACTTAGTTGTGTATGTGGGTCCTGGGGATCGAACCCGTGTATTTGCGCATGCCGTGCAAGTGCAGTAACCGCCGAGCCACCGCTCCAGCCCCTGTTCATAATTTTTTGTTCAATAATCAGACCTGATTCTATTCTTGAGTATATGTTATTAAATATATAGCTCCAAGAAGTTAAGAAAATCCTTAGATAATAAATAGTATCCCTTCTTTATTTTCTAGGATTATTTGACTTAGTATCAGGACTTCAACATCATTTTTATTTTCCCAGGATCTAGGCAACAACCTCAGAAGAACCCTGCCCCTTCACTGAGCCGCAAGGACAAAGACCGCCCTCCATGGAGGGGGCCTAGAGGACGTGGCTCAACCGCCATACTTGGTCTCCATTTTTATCTCTACGACTAAAAATTCCTCTCATTGTTATAACTAATAGTCCAGCTGCAATTTTCATCTCTGTTGTCAAGTCTTTGCTTCTGTAACTTACTAAATGACTATCTCCTGAAGATGAAGATTTTAGTAATTGTTGTTCCAAAAACACAGTGCCATCATTTTCAAATTAGTTCACAATGTCCCAACAAGTCAATGCAGGGGTGTTGTGTGACAAGTTCCCACTTCTAAATACTGTCAATGCTTTTCTTAAATATTTTCAAGGAAAACATACTCTAATTTTAAGTAATCATTGAAAAACTATTCATAAAGTTTCATGAATGAACATCTGTAACTCCTCTAGAATCAAGCCTCACATACGGGTATAACAGGTAGGTGAAAGGCTGATAGCATCATCTTCCCTGCCAATCTCACAACACATCTTGACAAAGAAACAAGAAAAAAATCTCACATATTTCTTAGTTTTTCCTTCCTTATACAGCCTACCACTATATCTGACTCCATTTACTACTAACTTAAATTAATTAGTTAATTAATTAGTTACTGGAGATTAACCACTGAGCCACATCATCAGCCCTTTTATTATTTATTTAAAGACAAAGTCTCACTAAGTTATGTGGCTCATCACTAAGTTTCTGAGGGTGGCTCTGAACTTATGATCCTCCTGCCTCTTTTCACTAGCTGCTGAGGCTGTGAGTGTGCACCACCATGCCTGGCAACTTCCTGTTAACTTTATATGGTATCCTATTCTTGTATCACTTTTCATCAACAGACTCTTGTATCAATTAATTAGATATAATCCATGTCTTATATATTCACTGGATTGTTAAAGTTCTGGAGTAAGTGTTTTTTTGCTACCTCTGTACGAGATCCCCACTTTCTCATCACAATCATGTAATCTATCTAGAAATGATCACAACAGTTTTTCTCACCTATAACATGAAAAAAAATTGCACATGGTAGTCAAGTTGCTTTGTAAACAGTAAATCTATTCTTATAAAACTACCAATACTATTTGTCCCTCATTGAATTGGCTTTCAAATGTTGTAGCTGTCAAACTCTCTAAGCAAGCCTAAAACTCCTAAGAAAAGACTTAAGGAAAAACAATACTTAACAATGATTTCCACTATTACATATATTAATAATCCAATAACCCCCCAAATAAAACAGAAATAACAAGGAGGTCTTGATAGTAAGCAGTTGAAGCAAATAAGGTACTGAAAAATAATTCTGGTTTCATGTATGATAAACTGACAGAGATTGCAAAGACTAGTTTCTATACTTCATTTTAAGTGTGTTGGGGAGAAGACGTAAGGTCTAGTGCAAAGGCTAGAACTTCTAGATTATGTTTTTTAATTTCACCAACACTAAATTGAGAAGAGAACATATTGAGTGGCTACTCACACACAAACTAATCTTCTTTTACGGGTCATACTTCAGCTAAGACATGATCTAAATTATGTAATTGCATCACAAGAGTGGTACTCTCTAAACAAGCATGCTCAGCTATATAAGAGCTTCCTGCTCCAGAGCTAAGCATGGAAGATGAGATATAGACTGTTTAGATCACTACATTCTTCTTTTCTAACTGTTGTCATTTCCTTTCCTATATTGTAATTTATTGAGTAATTCAACAGCTAGTACGTATTTGGGTACTTTCCAGCTTTGAGTTATTATAACTAATAATATTGCCATAAACATTCTGGTCCATTGTTTTGGGGAACATACGTAAATATTTCTGCAAATAGGTCTCATTTCCTCTAATTTTATTTTCTGTAGGAAAAAGGATTATCATGCATGAAAATAAAGATAAATCCCACATTGAATGCTCATCTCCCCTATAGTTGTGTTGCATTTCTCTACTCACATTTACAAAATGCTATAGAAAAAAGTTATCTACATACTTTCAGTTTTCTCTTAATCTTTTGTTCAGCTGAAAGGAAAGATCACATTGTCATACTAAACTCATCAGGATCTTTTTCCATGTCAAGCTTCACTAATACTTTTAAACATACAAGCAGCCAAGGGACAACCAGGTGGTGCTCCATGCCTTTCTTTCTAGTATTTGATTTGACTCTGACTGAAAGAAGTGGTTTCTAATACAGATGGGACGTCACCTCCAGCATTAAGACAGATTTACATATGGAAATAATTCCATTTTATAGTCAGTTTATGTGATAATTTCCACTTACTCAAGCTTTATAAATGTATAAATGCTAAAGTTTTTTTTACCCAAATAACCACTGCTATTCTGCTAATGTAATTCAACGGGTAGAACTCTTCTCCAACACCATTAGATTGATAGGAGCTTACCAATGAAGTATACTGTTTTCATTCTTACTTAGAAACTTCACCCACATAGATAAGTACATGAATTACAGGGCAGTTACTTATTTCTTCTTCACATATTTCAAGGAGATGTTGTCTGTACCTACATAACAAGATTATCAACAAAATTTCTCTTTTAAAATTTTTCTTGATCAGTTCCTCTTGCTGAACCCATCAGCATCACTTGACATAGCTGATTTTCTATAATTTTATTTTATGTGGGGTTTTCGGGGGAACCAGAGATTGAACCCAGGGGTGCTTAACAAGTTAGTCACATCCCTAACCTATTTTTATAATTTATTTTGAGACAACATCTTGTTAAGTTGCTCAGGATCTTGCTAAGTTGCTGAGACTAGCTCTGACCTTGGGATCCTTCTGTCTCAGCCTCCTGAACCTCTTTGAGATTACAGGCATGCATCACCATGCCTGGATCATTATTTTAATATAATTTTCTGAGTTAGTTTTCAGGATAGCATTTATGTCTTTTTCTTCTTTTTCTCACCTCATGGAAGCTAAATTTCGATGCTCTATATTCTTTCTTCTTATCTTTTTTTTCTTAAGAAGAGATAACAAGATAGGGGCACATTCCTTACAATGTTTTTTCATGTTCATTTGTAATTTCACATAATAATTAGACTTTAAATCTTTTCTACATGTTGAAGACTCCAAAATTCACTTCCTTTCCGGTCTTTGCTCCTGATCTCCAGATGGAACTCTAGCTTCCTTTGTGGACATTTCTGTTTGTTCATCACTGCCCATCAGAAACTTAACATGTCCCAAAATGAAGTTCTCTTCTTATTCTTAGATGTTATTCCTATAGATTTATCCATCTGAACAAAGAAAAACAGAACAAAACAACAATACAAAAACAAAAAATAAAACAAAAAAACAAACAAAAATATACAGCTCACTCTCCTTGAAATATCTCATGCTAAACTACATGGTGCTTGCCTTGCTTTCGTCTCTTGCCTTAAAGTCCCATCCAATCTACCACCCATTCTCCTTACCTCTGTTATCAATAAAAGCAAAACAAATAAACACAAACAAACAAACAAAAAACCCTAACACATTACATTTCCCCATCCACACTTACAGACTCAGATTAAACTTGAATGTAATGAAATTTAAGTATCACAGCCCCTCATTCACAAGGCCTTTTCTACACTTTCAGGCGGTCAAGGAAAAGTCATCAAGCCATAGGTCAGAGGTAAAAGTACCACTTGCACCATAATATAGGCTGGTGATAGACCTGAGGCTAGAAGGAGGCCGCAGCCTGCTTGCTATAGTACCTACACAACCACCAAGTTGGAGCAACTCTTGCACCTTGAATTGTATCTCAGACCTATCACTCACTCTAAAGAGGAATATGGGAAGGCAACATGTTACTTTCCTCTGTTGCCCATCAAGACTCTGGCTTATCCAACTCCTCTAGACTCACCCAGTGGTAGCAACAGTTGGAAGTAAAGCATCTCAGGAGATGAGCTTAGGTCAAACTGAGCCAGTGTTGGGCACAGAGGGTTTCCCCAGTGGTAAAGAATGGGTAAAGGTCTGAAGGTTCAGAGGCTTCCCTCCTGCAATAGCACAGCCTGGTCAAGAATTGCAGAGGTTATAAAATTGAAAGTTGTTATTAAAAAATGTCAAAAATAAAAAACATACTTTGTTCAAGCAAGCTTGAACAAAAGAACAAGCTTTGATTTTTTTTTTTTAGTGAGAGAATTTTGTTTCTATTTTCTCTACCATAAAATTGTTATATAACAAGGTAACCAAGAAAATGTTTCTAGAAGTGTAGAAAAAAAAGTAGAACAGGGATTTAGCAGGCAGGCACCATCAATAAGTGATAAATTCTGAGACTTTCCAGATACCTATATTATTTGGCAACTTTTCAACATCTTTAAGAGTTTTACTTATTACAAATATTTATTTCTATACCTTACTGTGTAGTAATAATTTTGTTTTTCAACAGAACTCTGCAAGACCCATACCTGCCTGTGTATATTACCTTCTTTTTATACCAAGTATCCATCAGTCTCTTACAATGATTAATCTCAGGGACCTCCTAATGTACCCCATCATATCTCCACTCAGTACACCAAAGGAAAGTGAGAGTGATCATTTTCAATGTAATTCAGACTCTGTATTTGATTGACTGGAAGCCTGCCAGTCACCTCCTGTCTCACTCAGAATTAAGGCCAATGTCTTAACCAGTAGTCTAATTGTGGTCCTGCTTAACTCTGACTTTAACTGGTTTCTCTCCTCTTGCTCACACAGCTTCAAACAGGTTGATCCTTTTGATGCTGTCAGAATATTCCAGTCATGTTCCTACATGGAGACTTTTGTATCCCAGTCTTTCTTCCTGTTTTTGTAAGATAACCTTTAAGTTTTATTTTCCGACTTTTTTAGGGAATAGTATCTGTGTTTGTCAACTTTTCATTTCAGGGATCAAAATATCCAACAAAAATAGCTCAGAGGTGAGAAAAGCTTATTATGGGCTCAAAGTTTCAGAGGCTCAGTCCATGGTTGACACACTTCATTGTTCTGGGTCTGAGATGAGGCAGAACATCATGGCAGAGGAAGATTGCACAACTCATGGCTGCTAGAAAGCAGACAGAAAGAGAGGAAGGGTCCATGGACAGTTATAATCTGTCACACCCTCAGTGTACTATTTCCTCTTTCCATGTAGACTCCTGTCTGGAGTCCACCCAGTGGTCCATTGAAATCATTAATCCATCAAATGAATTAATCCACTAATGATGTTACAGGTCTCGTAACCTATTCTATTCATCTCTAAACATTCCTTCATTGCCTAGCACAGTGTTTCAGGGAACATTAAAGAAAAAATTGTAATAGCATCTCAGTGAGAACTCCCTAGTAAGCCTATCTAAAATTTATTCCTCAATACCCACAAAGAGAGGTTCTTTTCTGCTCTCTGGTTTCTTTTTTTCATCACATATCACTATGACCTTGTAAATACTCTAAAGTCAACTAATTTATTTTTTCCTTGAATTTTTCCTCTCTCTGTTCCATAAAGGCAGAAATACTTAGTTGGTTTTTTCACTTGTTATTGAATATTCTGAAATGTAACCCAACACCTTACATATGGATGGCCCTTTACTAACATGATACACTCATGAATGAGTAATGAGTTAATAGCTTATGCTTCCCACCTTTGTGCTGCTCAGAGTATAGAGACAGAAACCTCGAAGTCCTCATTATTATTTCTGTCCTTAGTACAAAAGATCATCAGTAAAGATTTGTGACTTTTCAAATAACAGCAATAGATCAATGTTTATGGAAGATAGTTGTGGAAACCAGTTTATTGTTTGGGGTAAAACAAGAGACCAATCAGTTGGAATATATTAATCCAAACTATAGTAGAAATAGATGCTACAGCTGTTGAAACATAAATCCTGAAAATTTCATGAAAAATTTTCTAAGTTTTGGTTTTCTTTGTTTCCTTGCCTTTATTCAAATATTTGACCTTATGGAAAAAAATCTCAAAATTGGAAATGAATTACCAAAGTGTATCTAGTGATACCCAGAGAATGCAAATTCATCATTTGCAGGGATAGCTAACATTATTTCAGGAAGTTTTCTCCCAGGAATGAAAAATTTTAAATAATAACATATGACCCATTTGCCACCAGTGTTTTCTCCTTTGTGGAACATGGCCAGGGGTATATTGCCTTGGTGTGCATCATGATGGATCTACATTCATTCCATCTATCCATAAAACTGCAGGGGCCTATTCTATGAGAAGGATGGCAGTAGGAATAGGAGATATTTCTTCAAGTTCCAAGAATTTGTGTGCCTCTCTTCCCTCAAAACTGAAGATAGCAAATTGCTCTTCACAGACCACAACATACACATGAGAGGCTGGAAACAAGGGGAAACAGATGGAAAGGAAAGAGGAGGGGGTGGAAGGAATTGAAAGGGAAGTGGGCTGCCACCTGTTTTCCAGCACAATGATCATTAAAGTTATCACATGTTTTGCCAGAAGCTTTATTTTAAATACCCTTGTCTGCTACCTTCTGGGTTAAATAAATAGTTTTGAATATGCATGTCATTTAAATTACTTTCCATCCCAGTCAATGAATGCAGTTAAATTTACTGAGCAACTTTGCATCCTTCAAAAAAAAAAAAAAACAATTAAGGAAAAAAATATATATAGGGAGTGCTACGCCTGTCTTGTTCTTTCAGGAGCAGTATTTGTGTCTGGATGGAACATGTTATACTGGTACTTAAGTAAATGATCTCTGATAGAGCCACCTATCAGAATTAAAAAAAAAATTACTAAGCATTCTAGATGAGAGTGAATAAATGTTAAGTTAGGCAATAAATTAACAAATGTATACTGGCCCCAAGAAAACTTTTCATTCTTAAGGAAGGGGGGCTAATCTTAAAATGAAAATTTCTGGATAACTAAGCCATATACATTTCAACTTAATTTCTTACCAATACAAAGACTTTGTACTATGCTGATCCAGCTAGTACTATACATCAATGTCTATACATCAATGTCCATAAACACAAGGCCCTTTGATGATATAGCACAATTTTTGTTAGTCTTTATTGATTATTTTATATTTTGACTCTTTTTCACCATTATGTGAATATGATCATTTTTTCTGAGCATGACAGAGTAATTCTATCTTTCTCTCAGTATTTATGTGTGTCTGTTAGCATTAACTTATTGATGAAGGGGAAATGTAAAGTTCTGACTGTGCTAAACATGCATGTCTCTAAACTAACAATGTTTGGTTTAATTAGACATTGTGGAATTTATTAAAGTCTTATTGTACCTGTTAATTTTAGACTATAAAAAATATACATATAACTTAAAATGCTTATCCTCAGATGAGAAAGAACCAGGTTAAGAGAATATTTAACTATGATCTTAACAGCTCTGTTTCATCATTATTTCTTGTTTTACTTAATTTAAGTAGCATCAGTTCCCTTCCATAGAAATTGGGGATCATGTTTTGGTAACTAAATGATCAGCTGCTCTCAGAATATTTCTTCCCTAATCGAAGTAAATAATTATAAAATCTGAACATAATAACAAAAACTGGTTTACTGGACAGTGATAAGCTAAAGTCAGTCTGGTAGTGAATACACACTCTGGAAGGAGGAGACTCATGGAAAGAGAATTCCCCGTCTGCAGATTATAGCTTGGGAAGAATTAGCATGGAAGAAGCAGAGTGGCTGGCGCTGTTGATAGAATAACTGTGGGTATTTTGACATAGAAAACCAGAAAGTACTAGCTATGGAAAAGAATGGGGTACTCCTGGAAAGGAAAGAACCTGCTTGGTGATCACATATTCTAGCATTAACCCTGAGTTATGACTATGGGGTATAGACACAAAGCAGCCAACTGAAGAAAAAAAGACTGACTCTGAGATGAGCTTCTACCCAAGAAATAGAGTTAACATTTCTAATTTATTTCCTTGCTAATGCAGGTAAATCACACTAATTAGAGAAAATAATAGAATCTGCACACCTTAGCCAATCATAATGATCACAGTGCATTAAACAATTCCCCAATATAAGAAGAGTGGAACACACTTTCAAGAGAAAATAAAATTGACTCTGAAATGGCCCAGAGGTTGGAACTAGCAGACAAGTTTTAAAGTAGCTATTATAGTTGCCTTCAATGAAGTAAAGCAAAATGTTCTCACATCAATGAAAATAAAGAAAATTTACCCAGAGAAATGTGGACAGATAATATAAAAGAACAAAGTGAAAATTCGAGAACTATAAGTATATGATATTTATTACTGGACGAACTTACTAGGAAAGGTGGAAATGGTAGATGATTTTGGAAACTATAAGTTAAATCAAGGGAAATTAGTCAGTGTGAAAAACGCAGAAAAGCAAAGATTATAAACAACTGAAAGGCCTCAGAAATTTTAAGACAATATCAAGTGGTCTAACATGTATGTCATTAGAGTTCCAGAAGAAATGGGAACAGAATATGGATTAGAAGAAAAAATGAATATGTAAGAATTTACCAAATTTGATGAATTTTGGAAATTTCCACAACACTGAGCAGAAAAGAATACAAAATAGCTTTGCCTCAGTGCTTCTCAGTTAAGCTGTTGAAAGTAAAAAAAAGAAAAGAAAATTAGCAAATTTTAAAATCATTATGAAATAGCACATGGCATAAGCTCCTTAAATGAGATGAATGCTTTGATTAAATATTGACTTTTCATTTGAAGAACATATAACCAGGACAGCATAAATAATGAGAAACATTAATTTATAAGTTTTGTATAATGTACCTAAAAGAATGTCTAGTTTATTCCCTAGTACAAACCATACAGATATAATAAAATAAGCAAATTTAAAAATTAACATTAAAACTAAAAGGTATTTTATTTTATTTATTTATTAGTAAGAAAGAAGGACAGTGTGAGAGAGAGAGGCAGAGAGAATCAATTTTTTTTTTATTTAGTTTCTCACATGGCCTTCGGTGCTCTGACACTTAATTGTGTACATGGGTGCTGGGGTTTGAACTCGTGTACTCGTCCATCCGGGAAGCGCCGTAACTGCCAAACCACCGCTCCAGCCCCCTAAGAGGTATTTTAAATGCCAAATATAAAATTAGCAAAAAAATAAGGAATAAAAATTGGAAGATAGAAAATAAATAATAAAGAGCAACGCTGACTCAATCAATTATAATACCTGTTAATTGAAAGTAAAATACCAGTTAAAATGTAGAGATTATCACAATAAATTAGAAACCAAAAGACAAGATACATATTTATGCTGTTTTTGAGAATACCACTTTAAATATTATAGGACACAAAATAGTTTTAAATTCAGTAGATAGATAAAGCTTTATTATGTCAACAGAAATCATAAGAAGGTTGGAGTCACTTGTCAGTATTGGGTAAGACAGATTTCAAAGCAACTTTGTTGTTGGAGATGGAGAAAAATTTCATAATGATACAAAAATTAAGTTGACCTAGAACATCTAATAGTCACAGACCTGTAAGCAGAGTAGAAAGACTTGACGAGAAAAGGAAGAAATAAAAAAGAGTAGTCAACAACTGCTTTCACTGAGATTGCTATGAATGGAAGAAAACCAAGGGGCTGTGTGTCAAAATGACGGGGAAAGCCTTGAAGGCATCTTAAATATCTTCCAGGATTTTCTTTCTATTTCAAGACTAGAGATGTAGAAGGGTAGGATATTTTCTGGAAAGATCAAGGAGTACTCCACAGGCTCACTGTACCTGCTTTCCTATGAGGTGCTCCGTAAACAGGCCAGAGGTACCCAAAAGGGCCCAGGTGTGACTTGTCAGACTACTCAGAAGGTAGCAAGCAGCAAGCTTTGGTGGCATCAGTGTGGTGGTACTAATTCTGAGCTGTGCAGAGGGCAGGAGCTTTGGAATACTAGGTGCTGTTACAGGGTAATAATTTATTCCAACATGTACATTCTGTTTTTTAGAAAACATTGATGTGATGATTACTTGATAGAATTTCCAGGTTGTTCATTGGGTTGACAAGTTCTGATTTTCTGTGTTTCTGCAGCAGATGCACAGTTTCAAATGTGAAAAGCTATCTTGGCTAATTTGAAGTGATGGGAGTTGAAAGGTATAACTAGTTTTATATGAGGGTATCATCATGTGCTATTTCTATAGCCCAGCATTTAAAAATTTACTTTATATCTCAAGGGTCTCAACCTCAGGTCAAGAGGACAAAAAAAAAAAAATGTCTCGTCTTCATTAAAACTCAGGAACAAATTTGCTGTTTTTCAAAATCAGAAGGTGTAAGACTGAGAAAGTCCAAATCTCCTGGACAAATATCCTAATCCTGCCCTTGAGCTGGCATCATTACAAGGGCTTTGTTGTTAGAGAGCAAGTGAGTCTGGGAAAGAGAGCTGCGGCCAGCCACTGCTCTCTAGGAAGCCCCACTAAGACCATGGGAAAACATAACCATTTCCAAAGATCACAGGCTTTGAATTAAGAGAACCCAAGGAAAAGCATGGAGTGGTGTGAAAGTTATGAAATGAGATGGCTCCATGGGCTTCATTTAGGTAGTGTTAGCATGTCTGACAGACGCATTCCACGCAGCCCCAACATCTTGGCCCCGTTAACAAGTACAGTCCTTAGGGCTTCTAATACAGTTGGCTTTTAAGTTATGTGTTAACCACTCTTTAACTAGCAAAGTAGGAGGGCAAAGTAGAAGGAAAACTTTGAGGGTGAGAAATTCTCAGATGTCAACTTTTAAAGCACAATCATACTAATTTTAAGTCAAACTTAAAAAAAAATGCTATTGGTACTCTACAAGTTTTAGTCATTTGTGAACACATTCCTCTAGGTTTGGCCTCAGAATCCTTGTGGCTAGAAACTACTAGAAGGAATTTCTAATTAAAAAGAAAAAATAGAGCTCCCATCAGTTTAACCCAAGTTACCTCGTCAATTTTTTACCCTCACCCTCCCTCCTATAAGTGCGCCCATAATCTCTTACTCCCATAGACTATTTGAACTTGACAGCACCCATGCAGGAACGGACAGCTGTTCTCCAAAAGCAACAGCATTCATGCTGAAGTTGCTTCAACACCTTGAAATTTACCTTTCCAACTGACAGGTTTCATACATGGTGAGGAATACAATGCACAAAGGATCTATTTATAAAAGGATTCTCTGTGCCCTGGGTGATAGTTGCTAAATTAATTTCTTTTACTTTGGATCAAGGTTGAGAAGAATTTTGACTTCAAAGATCCCTCTGATATTTACATAGATGTGGAGTTCCTCATATTTTATTCCCATTTCTTTAGGGCTTCTTTTTGTCTCTTTTTTTCTCTTCCAATCTCTTACCTCTCTTCTACTTCAACTCCTTTATTAAGAAAATAATCTATTAGAAGGTTGATGAAAGTACTGGGAAATACATACTGGAAAATACGTTACAATTTTAGTAAATTTCCTACTCCAAGTTATTTTTACCAAGAAGACTAGTATTTAAATGACTCCGTTATGCTTATTGACAAGTTCGTCCGTGAAGTCTTTTCTGAACCTGTTTAGGATTTCTCATAGTTAGCTAGTTAGTACAAGATAAATGTGACATCTTTGAAGGTGGGTTTCACAATTTATTTTGGTTCTTGAACAGAGTCAAAGGAGTGTTAGATATCCAAATCACAATTCTAAATTGTAGAATTATCTGTCTAATATAAAAAATGATTATACTCAGTATGTATTTAAGAGAATAACTCAAGGATCTTGGAGAATTGCTTAAATAAAGTATCATTATTTATATTTCTTTGAATTCACTTGAGAATATTACATCACTGGTCATTTTGTTGCAGAGAACCTAATGTATTTTCATTCCCACTTTTGTTAATGTGTAAAATAGAACTTATTTCAATTAATCAAAAGTCAAAAAGAACAGCTCCCTTTGGTCTCCACTAAGATATTTCTTCTAAATTCAAGGCCAAGGAAAGATTCTTTTCTTGGGTGTTCGCATTAGCAGTAGAGAGTTAAGTAAATATGGAGTGCCATGGTATGGGTAGGCTTTAAAATAAGTTAAGGGCACTCTAATCATTGCTAAGGGGCAGTGAAACATTAAGAAGAGATATTACAGTCATAAAACTGAGTAAGGCCTAACTTTATACTAATAGTTCACTCTTTGGATGGGTCTGATGTTTTTCCTTCAATTTCTTTCAACTACTGCTAAAATAATCCCTTTTAACACCTGTTCTTTCTGCTTTAGGCAATTTTGACATTAAATACATAAAAAAGAATGTTCCAATTAGATGCTATAGTGCACCGGCTATTTTATTAATAGAGAATCCCAACTAAAATATCTTTTATTCTATTTAGCTGCTATTGCAGATTACATTAATGAGGACTGACCTTTTGTAAATTCAGTTATATAGTAAGTATTGATTTTCTTCTGTAAAAGCTCATAAATTATTTTTTTCTTAGACTAAGAGAGATTATAAAGCTTAATCACAATTCAAGCTGTGAGTTATGACTGAGATACTCAAATAGAAAGTCATAATAATGTTTTTAGCATTAATTTTCAGTAGAGGTCTAGATATTTGTCTGATTACCAGTGATAAAACTACATTGATTTAAAAAAAGAATGCAACTGTGTGGGTTCTTATTGTATAATACATAAATTAAAGTCCAAATGTTTAACTACCTTGATATATGTAGTCCAATGAAACCAGTAAGGCTTTATCTTATGAATAACCAGCCAAATACATTCTAAAAAAAGAAATTTCTAATGCGTTTGACATTTTTGTGTGTCTCTGATTAGTATGAACATATTTGGCTTTTTAAATCTTTCACACTAATCTTCTTTCCCAGAGTAATCAAATCAGGAAAATATTCCCTTAGTAGCTTAGAAGACCCTGGCTATTTGCAGTGAAAATTTACAAATAGTCACAGAGAAATGGAAACTAGTGGAACACTGCTGAAATTTAATTATTTTTGGGTATATTCCAATTCAGCTATTAAACATAGGGCATTGTTGTAAAAGGAAAGAGATGGAGAGAGAGAGAGCGAGAGAGAGAGAGAGAGTAAACCTAGAAGAGACAGAAAATCATACAAATTTTTATTGCTACATAGCGATCTATCGCACTATAGTGTAGTTCTATATATTGATTCCATTATCAAAGGGCATGAGGATTTTTCACTTGATATTTTCTTTTTTCATTTGCTTGTTTTATTTAGTTCAAAGAATCTGTAGTTTATTTATTGAATTCTTAGAATCATTATATGAAAATTTATTGAATCTTTAGAATTATATGAAAATTTATTGAATCTTTAGAATCATTATATGAATGTGTATCTCTCACAATTCCAAATAGAAAGTAGAAATAGTATGTATAGACTGGCTTTCAATTAACAAAGTTTAGATCTGACCATGCTTCCTAACCTTTTCTTTTGAGTCATAGTTTTCTTCATGCATAAAATAATTATAATCACCTCATAATATTGGAGTAAATAATGCACAAGCTATTTGCAATATGCCAGACAATTGATAATTCTTACATAAAAACCACATAGCTATTTTTTTTCCTTTTTCTTAAACTTGAATTGAGAATCTACAATGCAAAGCTCTTCCTGATGTATAAAAAACTATATAAACTTCATTAGAAAGAATGGGTGGTGGGGCTGGAGCGGTGGCTCAGTGACTACTTCGCTTGCCTGGCATGTGCGAGGATGCAGGTTCAAACCCCAGCAGCGCATGCACAGTGATGTGTCAGAGCAATGAAAGGCAAATGAAAAAATAAAAATGATTCCTTGTCTCTCTCTCTCTCCCTCTATTAAAAAAAAAAAAAGAAAAGAAAGAGTGAATGTCAATGAAAGAAATCATTCTGAGTGAATTTAACCAAACCCAGAGACTCAAAGGTGAAATGTTTTCCCTCATTAGTGGAGGCTAAAGCAAACCCCAGACTTGGGTGAAAGGTTGTCAACCTCATGTATTACACTAGCAAAGGTGTAGCAACACATAATCTAGGGCAACTATAGATATGTGAGTGTGGGAGAGAGGATAGTTGAGGAGAGAGGAAAGGGAGGGAGAGAAAGGAGAGACCTAGGGAGACAACAATGTAGTATACTATTTACCCTCCTTGAGAATCCAAATAATATTTATACGATCATTCAATTCTGTAAGATTCATAATATAAGCATTTATATCCCTTGTAGGGGTGAAATATAGAAGAATTAAGAGACTGGAGTGTGGGCAATGTGGGGCAATTCTGGTTTAAGAAGAAATGCATTTCATATTGTTACTTTATATGCATTTAAGATTGTACAATAATTCAACTGCTTAATAAAAATTTTAAAAAAGAATGTAAAAAATATGAATTGAGTTTTATGTTCACAGGAAAAAGAATTCTTTAATTGGGATGAAACAAAATATTAATATCTGAAAATAATGAATATAGATCAGGGTTAGTGTCCCACTAGAAGTTTTAAGTTACAGTTTAACAAATCTGAATCACAATTTTAGCTGATGAGCCTTCTGAGTGTTGAAAATGTAACTTCAACTGATTGCAGTCTATACTTCTAAGTAGATAATAGCAGAACAGAGAGGAGGCCCCTAACGAAGAAAATCGGATGGGGGATAAAAAAGTTTAGAATATGAGAAAAATTTCAAAGATGGAGTCAAAGGCATCTGTATAAAAAACAGATTTCTTTTGTAAGCCCTATTGGTCAAGGAGTTTAAAATTACCCTGATATCATTGTCTGTGTGGAGGTGAAAGTTCAGTTGTCTTTGAGGAGAGATTTATGTATACTACTTCTGAAATGATGAAAGATTGAGGCATTGGTATGATACTGAAATGAGTGTACTTACCTGTCAATGGTAAAAGACAGGTAGAAAACAAAGTTGAAAATAGAAATAAAAGTCTGAATGTCTTTCAAACACAGGTCAGTTATAGTACATAATCACTAGGAAGGATCAAACTTCTTCTTCTTGCCAGTGAGTAGAGGATTGGCCCCAGGACTGACTTTGGACAGTGCTATGGGAGAGGGTGTGACATGTCACTTCTGAGAAGTGCCTAGTTTGCCATTTCCTGCCTGGTCACAGCCTCCTTACTTCTCCTCTTCAACCAGCAATGTTCTCCATCGTGTAGTTCTGTCTTAGTGTGGATGCAATTACATTGAACAACACCCAGCACCTCATCCTCTGTCTCACTTCACACCTCCACTGCCACCACAGTGGTTGTGACCACATCTTTAACTCCTGCTGGGCAAGTGCCACTAGGGAAACAGACCCATCCTATTGGAGATCACTATAATTTCATGTTAATTCCGTAACATTTCTTACTGTATTTTGGTGGATAAACAGAAATAGCCATGAATCTTCTGAGATAGATGATATTTGAAGCAGGAATGCATAAAGAGTTGAGGAAAAGTTAAAGAGTGTTTTAGAAAATAATTCTAGCCAGGGGCAGTGACACACACCAGTAATTACAGCAATTTGGGAGACTGAGGATTGCAAGATGAGGACTACCCTTAGTAACTGAGCAAGGACTTAAAGAAGTTAGTGGGACCCGGTGTCAATAAATAAATAAATAAATAAATAAATAAATAAGAGCTGAAGTATGAGAAGAGCTCTGGCAGGAATAAAGGGAAGACAAAATGGAACACAGGTGTCTGAATACTCTGAGATCTCTTGGTAGCACAGAATATCCAATCATAATGTATGATACCATATAGGGCAGACAAAGGGACAGCAAGTAAAGGGAACTAACAGGGTGCATAAGGCAATGTCCCACTGCAGTCAATACAATGTCTGTATGAATAAACAGCTGATTCCTGGCTGAAAGCCTCAGTGTCTCATTTATCTGCATGGAATCCTGCAATAGGTGATCTAGTTCAGTGCTAAAGAGCCCCTGAGTTTAAGCCCTAATACTCACCCCCCACAAAAAAAGAAAATAATTCTAGAGAATTAAATAAACAGGTAAATCAATAAAGGAAAAGTGGTCACCAAATTAAGCAGAGGGTTTTTCAAGAATAAATATTCAGGGTTGGGGATTTAGCTCAGTGGCAGAGCGCTTGCCTAGCATGGGCAAGGCATGGAGTTCAGTCCTCAGCCCAGAAAAAAAAAAAAGAAAGAAAAAATAAATATTCTTGGGCTGAGAATGTGGCTCAGTGGTAGAGTGCTCACTTTGCATGCATAAAGTTCCGGGTTTGATCTCCAGTACCACAAATAAATAAATTAATATTCTTTCAATAACATTAAATATTGTAAAGAAATAGCAGTTGGTCTAAGAATTAAAATGTATAGAAAATGTTGCTGAAAGAGCTTTAAATCTAATACTTCTTGAAAAGTTGCTCTCAATGTTTCTGCACCCTCTTGCCAGAATAGCACTTAAAATTGCCAGCTTTCATAGAAATCCAAAAGAAAGATGATGATATTAACACATGCCATCTGTCAGCTTCTCTAACAATTTCATATTCTATCCTTTTATCAAAACATCACCATCAAAATCTGCCTGAGCTCCATTTACTTGCAGTTTCCATTTCTCCATTGCTACCATCACCACCAATAGGATGTCATTTTAATTTAATTAAATCATATATAAAAAGTGTTTCTGCATTTTTTCTGCACTACTAAGTAGTATGATCTTTTGATTGTAAGAGGAGTCTTGCTTGGCTCAACTCAAGGAAACATACATTTTTTAGTAGAAATACCTGTAAACTGGACATGAAATTAGAATATTATCAGGGACCAAGGAATTTCCAGAGAAAGATCAAGATAATTCTGGTCTCCCAGGGAGCTATCCATTCACTTCTATCTGTGCAAAGCCAAGAGCTGTTCACTCAGAGAGGGTGAATTAATCAAGGTGGTATGCTCCATTATTGATCCTAGTGGAGGAACCTGCCAACATTTGTACCAGTAGAATTTCCTTACTACCTTAATATAACTACATTATGGGGAAACATTCTCCTATTTATATGTATATGTTTCTCTTTTATAGTTTCCTTTTATAAAGAATATATGTAAAATATTTACAAAGTACTTCACACAGAACTAATGCCATTGAACTGTTTTCTAATATCATTCAGGTGATGACTTCACACAAATGGTTGCAACATTGTCCAGTCCTGCAGCTTTCTCTTTTTTCCACTATCTCATTTTGCCTAAATAAATTATCACTAAACTACAGATATAAGCACCCTGAAAGTTTCACTAATGCTATAGTTTCATCCTGGAATGCCCCCTGAAGATTCATATGTTAAAGACTTGGTCCCCAACCAGTTATACTATTGAGGGGTGGTAGAACAGATAAGAGTCAGGCTTACTGAGAATCCTTATGCCATTGTGGTTTTTATGGTTTGGATGAAAAGTATCCCTCAAAAGCTCAGTTTGTGAGATAATGCAAAAAAGGATGAGGCGGAATGATTGGGTTGTGAGACCCAATCAGTGAGTTAATCCTCTGATAGGAATTAATAGGCAAATGAAGGCTGGTAGGGTATGACTCAAGGTGTGGGTTATTAAAGGCTTTCCTTTATGTTTTGTATCTGACTTGGCTTAGAGATGCTCCCTCTGCTTCCTGAAGTCATGGGTTGAGCTGCTTCCCTCCATCATACTCTTCTGTCATGAGGTTCAGCCTCACCTCAAGCCCTAAGGACTTGAACTGGCCACCTTTGGAGTAAGAGCTCTGAAAACATAAGCCTGGAAATGAAATTTTTCCTCCTAAAATAGTTCTTGTCAATTCCTTTAGTCACAACAGCAAAAAACAAACAAAAAAAATGACTGAAAATAAAATTGGTGCTGGAAGTGGGGTCACTGCTGTGACTAACTTGAGCATGTAGTTCAAAATCTTTTGGAGCTTTTTGGAATTTGTGGGAGGAATTTTGTGTTTAGCAGCACAAGCTGGAAATATTTAGATTGTTGTAAGTGGAGCTTAATGGGTGATTTCAGATGGGAGTCAGAAGACCAGAAAACCAACAGGGCTGTAGACAGAAAAAGCAGGGCTCAGAAAAACAGGGCTTCCTAGGAGAACTCTATTGGAAATTGGACTAGAGGCCATTCATGTTACATTCAAGCTAAGAAACATTTTGCATTTTGCCTGTGTTCTGAGACTCTCTGTGAGCCTGATTTTAACAGTGACGGACTTCTTTATTTGGCAGAAGAAATTTCTAAATAGTATAGCATTTAAGCAATGGCATGCTGGATGCTTTTAACCAAATATATTGTGATATTCTAGAGGAGAGTGCAGAGCA
Source organism: Aplodontia rufa (assembly GCA_004027875.1). Lineage (NCBI taxonomy): Eukaryota > Metazoa > Chordata > Mammalia > Rodentia > Aplodontiidae > Aplodontia > Aplodontia rufa. The sequence continues at coordinate 32,293 of PVKS010001903.1, read as the reverse complement.
GAAAGATTTGAAAAAGTTGGACTTGAAAGGTGGGAGTAAAACTGGGGCTAAAGTAGTTGCAATTGTTAAAGAGATTACCACTTCTAAAAAAACAAAACAAAACAAAAAAAACTGGTAATGACTTTGCCTAAATACCCTAAGAAAGATGGCTTGACAGCATCTTAAGAATTGGTAAGGGGTTGGGGATTTAGCTCAGTGGCCCAAGGATTGCCTAGCACACACAAGGCCCTGAGCTCGATCCTCAGCCCTGGAGAAAAAAAAAAAAAAGAATTGGGAAGACAACATCAAGCTCAGACTCAAGAGAGTAAAAGGAAAAACTTCTTTGAAAAGAAACAAGTAGGGTATCCTACTTGCATAGGGTGGGCTAGGGAGTTGTTTTACCATGCTCAGCCATCCAGACACTCATAGGCTGCTGCAGCCATGGTCCCTGACGGCTAGGCTACTGCTTGAGATGGTGGCAGACTTTGGCGGTAACCACATAGTGCTGGTTCTGCAGGATTGCAGGATGTTGGAGTCAGGAAGTCGTGGAGGCTTCCTTTAAGATTTTAAAGGAGGGCCTAGGAGGCCAGAAAAAGTGCAGCAGGGTAGGAGTCCCTATAAACAGCCCCTGAGACTGCAGTGTATGGAGATGTGAGGAGAAAGTTGAAGCCGCAGTGAAGACTCCCGAGATTAAGAAATGTCACTACAATGGAAACTTTGCCAAGGAAAGCTGTGGGAATTGGACTCAGACAAGTCAAGAGAGAGGTCAAGACCATAGGGTCGCAGCTACACAAGCCCCTTTGGAGAGAACAAGGATGTCCTGTGCTCTGGATGCTGGAAATAGAACTACAGAAAGTGTTTGCCCAGGTAGGTTTTGAACTTACTTTGGTCCCATCTGTTCCCTCTATGCCCTTATTTTTCTGAAGCAAAATATTTACTATTTGCCTTAAGTGGACATATTTAACTTGATTTGATTTTTTACAGGAGCTCAGGATTAGAGTTTGCCTTGAGTTTCAGAAGAGACGTTGGACTTGAATACTTGGGCAATTTGGAACTGTTGAGACTATGGGGCTCTTGGAAATAGACTAAATGTATTTTTCTTTGTGAGATCTTCATGAGCTTTTGGGGGCCAGGCATGGAATATTATGATTTGGATGAAGGATGTTAAAAAAAAAAACTCATTATGTATTATAACGAAAAAAAAAAAAAAGAAAGGACAAGGTGAAATGATTGGATGATTGGGTTAGAAAAGCCGTAACCCAGTCAGTGAGTAAATCCCCTGATAGAGATTAAGTGGCAGTGGAAAGCAGGTAGGGCTTGGCTGGAGGAGGTGGGTCATTGGGCAACTCCTTTGTGGTATATATTTTACATCTGGTTTTCAGCCTCTCTCTCTGCTTCCTAGAACCATCCATTGAGCAGTTTCCCTCTGCCACACTCTTCTGCCATAATGTTCAGCCTCACTTCAAACCCTGAGGAATGGAGCTGGTTGTCTATGGGCTAAGACCTCTGAAACTGTGAGCCCCCAAATGAACTTTTCTTCCTAAAATTATTCTTGTTGAGTTCCATAGTCCCAGCAGTGAAAAAGCTGACTGAAATAAGGGGTGTGTCCTCCAGGGTGACTGTGGGACCCTGGACTCTTGATTTTGTCTTTTTTGTTTCCCAGTCACCATGAAATTAGCTACCTTGATCCACCATGGGTTCCTTGCCAGGATGTGCTGCTTTGAAACAAGAACAAAAGCAACAGGATCAAGCAGCTACGGATTGAAACCATGAGCCAAAATAAGCCTTTCGTTGTTTTAATTTTAACTTTAAGAGAGAGATGGAGAGAGAGAGAGAGAGAGAGGAAAGAGAGAATCAATTTATTTTTTTCATTTGGCCTTTGATTCCCAGACTCTTAGCTGTGTATGTGGTGCTGGGGTTTTGACCGTATCATCACGCATGGCAGGCATGCACTAAACCACAGAGTCACTGCTTCAGGCCAAGCCTTTCATTTTTTAAATTGACCATTTCAGGTATGTTGCTATAGTAACAGAAAGATGACTTCCACAACCTTGAAGACAAACTTTAAGCCAACTCTCTCCTGGAAGGAGAACTAAAACTAGAACTTTCCTTCTATGCCAAAAACTAACTCTGTAACCTCCCGTGGCGCATTTTGCCGTCTCACTGTTGACATAAATGTGTTGAAGTTCCCCGGCATTTGCCCAGCTAACCTGTGTGTTGTTTTCCTTGACTGATGATTCTGTTTGCAATGTCCACTTCTCACCAGCTTTGTTCACTAGGTAGACTTTTTCATCTTATTTAAAAATGTGTTTTTCTAATTCATACATTAATGTTCTGTATGTTTGTATGTTTTATTGTGAATATGATGTTTTGAAAATGTTTTGCATTGTGTAATGTCTCACTTGAGCTAATTAGCATATATGTCACCTCACACATAATCACTTTTTGCTAGAACACATAAAATCTACTGTTAGTAGTTATCAGATACAATGCAATGTCACTGAGTATAGTCACCATCCGATACTGGAGATATCTTGAACTTATCCTTTTTGAAATTTTGTATCCTTTGAACAGTATTTTCTTACTATCTCCTTTTCATCTTTTTTTTTTTTTCTTTTCAAAGAGGATAGGGAAAGTAAGAGAGAAAGAAAGAAAGAATCAATTTTATTTAGTTTTTCTTGTGGCTTTCGTTGCTCAGACACTTCATTGCGTACATGGTACTGGGGTTTAAACCCATGTCCTCACGTGTACCAGGCAAGCTCCAAGGACCATACCCCCTGAGCCACCACTCCAGTGCCTCCTTTCAATCTTTTAACCTTTAGTGCTCATAATATCTTTTTCAAAATGTGTTCCTGAACATTCTCCCTCAGTGTGGCTTCTTAGTACTTCCAACCTCAGTCATTACAGGTATCATGTTGTTATAAATAATGATGAGTTTGAAGCTTTGCTGACTGAACTCCACTCCATCAGAAACTTCACCTAATGGACTCATCACTGTTCTCATCTTATCTTTATTTACATTACTTCTTGCAAGTTCTTTGCTGCCTCTACAGTCAGGAATTACGTTAATTTTGTTTCAACCTTGATGTCCTCAATGTTTCAGAAAATAGTAGGTGTTTGTAAATTTTGACTCAAAAAGAAAGGCGTCATTTCAGGTCTGGCAATAGACTGGATATGTGTCTTTTGGGTACATTTATTGCCATGTGTTCTCTGTTTGTCTATTGTTGTGATGTATTATCTCTTTAATATTCTCTATTTCAAGTCCTTTCTGAAGTTAGGCAGAAAATTTAATATATGATAATAGAATCAATGCATAATATGAACTGTTAGAAGCAGATTAATATAAACTTTTTAATAGATGAGGAAATTAAAGATGAGGAATTAAGTAATTTGCCTGGACAAATGTTTGAAATGATGCCAGAAGGCACTCTAAGAGCTAAAACATCTCAGGCACAAGTTGGGTTACATTTCTATTAAATTACACTCATTTTGTCCCTATAGGCTAGCATTGTTGGCAAATTACACCTAAATCCAGAGTAATGATGTAATGAGAAGCACAGATATTATTTTCTGCTGCCTAATTGTTTTTAACTAATATCATTTGACCACCTACCCTGGACCAGGCGTTTAAGGTATTTACTCTCTTGGGTTAACTGAGCCCTGAAAGCTAAATCTGATACTCTCCCTTATGCTTAAAGAAACTGAAGGCATAGATTTCACATAGTATTCCTGTGTTTTGAAGAGCTGATAAATTGAAAGCACGAAGATGTATTTCCAGATAGAGGCCATATCAAATTTGAACTAAAACAGGCACACTGAACAGATGCTCCTTCTTTTTCCTTATACTTTAAAAATCTATATTGGGGAGCAAGTGGGAGAGTGGGAAAGAAGCATTAGAGTGATAAGATGGAAAATTAAAATATAAAGATAAGAATGTGCCACTCAATGGTGATTGATGGAAAAACTATGTAGTCATCATTTGTCCACTATTGCATACCAGGTGTTCTCCAATTGCACACAAGTGTAGACATTTCACTCTCAGTGAAAATTTAAGTTTCAATTCAATTCAATATCTTCCAGGACTCAGAATATTTCTGGGTTTTGTGCCAATAGAATGCAAATTAAAATTGGTTCTGATTCAAAACCCAAAGGTGATAAAAGGCAGTCTGGTTTTCAAGTGGAAGATCTAAAATCAAGATAATGAAGAAGAAAGTGTCCAATAGGTCTGGAGCGGTGGCTCACCAGTTACATTGCTTGTCTGGCATGCACAAGGATGCATGTTCGAAACCTAGCACCGCACACACAATGAAGTGTCTAAGCAACGAAAGCAACATGAAAAGCTAAATGGAATTGATTCACTCTCTATCTCTCTCACTGTCCCTCTCTCTTAAAAAAAAAAAAAGAAAGTGCAGGATATATCAAGAAATAAGAGTCAGACTAGAAGTTGCAGGAAGGAATGTAGGAGGAGATAAGACGAAAGTGGTGGGCTGAGTTCTCCAGGTGAAACACTTTCAATGGCAGGCTGTGGGGTCTATTCCTAATTCCATAGGTGAGGGAGGCATGGGATACTTCAGGAGTCTATAAAAACTGGGCAAAAATAAGATCAATCTGGTAGTGATAGATGGTAGATGTAGAATCAAGAACTGTCTGGAAGCAGGGAGATGAGTCAGATGGCTATTCCAACATTTTAATTAACAGCATTAATAATAAAGAGATCAAGATGAGATACCAGTGGCGAAGAGAGAAGGTAGTAGACAAATATGTGCTATGGAGGGATGAGTGTGCACCCGGGACACTTTTTGAAATGCAGTATAGCTGAATCTATGCAATTACTGTGTGCATTTTAATGTTTTTCTCTGTCCAATGGCTGAAACATATTCAATCTGAAAACAATGCAGGAAATACTCATTTGTTTCCAGCAATCACATAGCTATGGTGTGTAATGCTATGCCAAACACATGGGTTGTTAATCTATTCCTGCCCAGAACCTGCCAACCACATGGGAAAAGTTGCAAAACACATTTGAAAGTGCCATGTGGATTTAAAAAAAAAAAAAACTTCATGTGCATTTATTACAAAGGAGATAGCTTCTGTGATACATAAATCAAACCAGTGTGTGTTTAAAAGTTTGGTAACCCTGCCTTAGATTCCTTTTAGCACAACGTGCTTTTAAACAAGGCCAAGCCTTGCCCAGATCTTCTTTCTCATGGCAACTGGCATCTGATAGCATCCTGCCCCTCTGTGAACTGGTGAAGGTTATGCTATTTGCTATTTAGTACATTTGTGGGGAAGGATCAAATATTTATGCATTTCTGAAGGTGTCCAACAGCCAATTTTCTAGTTACACTCTAAACCCTCCTGTGTCGATGCTGCCATGTTGTGTCTTCAGTGAAAATTAAATAAATGCATTTCTCATATCTCTTTGGATTAAACTAATTTGGTTAATATTTGCTTCGTGCATCTGTTTTGGAGCCACACTGTGCTGGAAATCTCTGTTCCACATCTGAACTAACTGTTCCACATGCACATACCTTGGATACCCCTCTCTACTATAATTTTATCCCCCTTTTAATCATGAAGTTAAAAGTACAGAGACAACTATTGGGGTTTTATTATGCGATTCCAAGATGTTTTAATAATACATCTTGTGGAAAGCAGAGAGGAGGCATGTGGAGAAGGAACGCCCGTATTTCTTGACTTCAAAGCGAATGTTAAAGAATAAATAATTCACTCCATAGCTATCACCTACCTGTATTTATTACCTTTGAAAAATTTCCAGAGCCACTTATATTTAAGTGGAGGGAATTACTATTAAACTGAACACCTCCCACTGCACTCCATAGCTCTATAAACGTGCATTTATTATGAAACAACTGTGTACATTTTTAATCCTTTTGCTTTGGTTATGTTAAACAACAACAAAAAACATTTGTCTCACAAATTCAAACAATATATAAGTGCATATAGTAAAATATGTAAGCCCTCTGTGCCGTCTTTGCAGTTAGTAGTTTTAATAACTTTTGAGGATTTTTCTGTGTGTATAACTATGTTTTATATGTTCAACTATTTTGTTTTGGTCTTTTAGAGAATTTGGATGCCATTGTTCTATAGCTTGCTGCTTCATTTCACAATATACAGTGAATATTTTCTAAAACATAATCTAATTCAATTATTTTAACTGTTACAGTTTTCCCTTTTTGAATATTGTGCAATCTATCCACATACATTTACACAGACACACACACTCTTTTTTGTATTTTACTGGTAATGTTGTCATGAGTTTCCTTGTACATATGTTTGTATATCCAAACTCGAGCATTTTTTTTTCTTAAAGTTAGTGGAGTTGATTTGAGCAAATAATTACCCATGAATTGAGAAGCACTTGGTAACTTAGTATCAGAAGAAGTCTGGAGAGCTTTATCCGAGACAGTGGACAGGCAGTACTTATAAACAGAACACAGAAGTGATATAGAGAAACATCACCACAGGTTACAGTCACACATTTTGTAGAAAGTAGATTCCTCTAAATTGTTCAACATTTTAAAATATTTGCCCGCTTCACATAGTAAAGGAGAGACTCAAGCATGCAGTCATACACAACTCTTAGCTGTGCTTCCATGAACTCATAGCAAAAACTGCAAAAGATATTTTAGAGAAATATTTTGAAACTTTGTATCCAGAGTGATAAACATGAAGTATAATGCTCAAGACTCCATTACTCCACTCACACTGCTATCTTCCTAGGGCTGTACATTCACTAAAATATTTAAATATTGTCTTCTCTTTCTGTATCAGCGCCCACCACCACATTTGCTTCGTGGTTTAGTTTCTGTCTCTGCTTGACATTCACCTAGCTGCTGTAATGCTATTTTATTTTTTCTCTTTTCTTCCAGCAAGTTTTAGTGTCAGCCTCCTTCTGCAGGAAAGAACAAAGCTACCGTGGAAATGACAGCTTCCCTAGAAGCCATCTAAGTACCTTCCTACGCTCCGTGTTTGTTTGTTCTCTTTAGAAAATCAGAGAACACAAAACATGGGCTACATCTGACAAGATGCTGAGCTGAACTCATTTTTAGCAGACTTCATGCTGTGGCTGACAGTTTTGTAGCCAAAAGAATGAGTTGGGACAAAAGATGGGAGAATGAGATGATATTGTCATACTTAATATTTTCTTTGCCACCTCATTGATTTTTTAAAGAAAGTATCCTGTAATATAACACAGTATTGCCAATTTTGTTGGTAAAAAAGGCCACAAGGACGAAGTGACACTGGCTTTATGAAAAGAAAATGAACCACTTAATAGTCAAGGGCAGAAAGTTTATTTGTGCTTATAATTATGTAAAGAATTAGATATGAGGGGCTGGAGCAGTGGCTCAGCGGTTTCGGAGCTTGCCTGGCAAGCAAGAGGACCTGGGTTCAAACCCCAGCACCACGTACACAACTAAGTGTTGGAGCAACTAAGGCCATGTGAAAAACTAAATAAAGTTGTTTCTCTCTTTCTCTGTCTCTCTCACTGTCCCTCTCTCTTTGAAAAAAAAAAAAAGAATTAGATATGAATAACAAAAGTGGAAAGATAAAGGTAATTGTATTTTACTGTTATATATAAGAAGTTCTAGAAGTAAAGTAGAAACTGAATAGAAAGATATAATATCTCTAAACCTATAGTAAGAATTAAGAAAGCCAAAGTGTATATAACCATGGTTTTAAAGGAAGCATTAGTTTCTAAAGATAAGAATAATTAGGGGTTATATTACACATTTATTAGGGAACTTATTAAAATAGTCCTAGCCACCTGTTTCTGTGTATTCCATTAACAATTTCTGACAACCTCAAAACTGTTACTGGTAAAATGTAGGTTACATGGGTATCAGAAAACTGTGCAGATTGAAATGATTATTTATACTGGGTCTTCTCACAAGGCAGAGAAACAACAATTGCAGCAGGTCAGTTGTCTTAATTTGCAAAAAATAAACGATTTTAAGCTAAAATCTGCATTCATTTCAGTTGATTGCACCTGTTGAAAATCTATGTGGTGCTGCCCCATGCTCTTCCACATCATCTGTATTACTTGGTTTCTTTGCTGTAGGAGCATTATGTAGTCACCACCAGAGCTTCCAGGCAAAAAGGCATTATTTATGCAGCCTACCTAACCACCTCTGTGGCTATAGTCATTTAAAAGTACTTAAGCATTTGTAGCCTAGGAACTATAAAATTCAGGATTGAAATAGTATAGCACATATGGTCGGATGTTCAGCAATAAAAAAGAAGAATCCAAAAGGCAAGATATTCTGTTTCTTTCCCTTATATTTGCATATTTTCTATATCCCACAATAAACTGAGGTAAGATGGATTGTGCTCATCTCTAATTCACTAGCATCATATACTAACTGGCTGAAAGAGTTGTCTTCAATATTGAAATTATGCCTGTCTAACTATAACACTGCCTTTTACCTTTCAACAACTTGAATTGTTCAGTGAAAGGAGCAATTTACCTAAATACCTGAGCATCTGGACGCAGGTCTTCTATTCACAATTTGCCTCCCAGACAAGTCGTTAAGAATTTCTAGAAAATGATAGCTAGGTTTTCAAGATAGGAAGTCCAAAGTAAATTATGATTCAGAAAATCCATTTGGCTAACGTGAAATTGTATGCAATTAAATCTATGCAGTAAATATACTGGCATCTTATTTAGACTGTTCCACAGTTGTGGAACTATTGCCAACATAACTAGGATGGACGACAACTCAGCTTTTTAAAAGTGACTGCCTCTTCCACGGCAGAATTTAGATGTCATGATTCTGGAATGCCTTACAGACGTACCAAGTTATGCTATGCCCTCTTTTAAGTTTCCGTTAACTTTTTAACACAAAGGGAGTTGTCTCTCTTAAGTTGATTGCTTTAGGTGCACTTAAAAGTATAGATTCTAAATATAGTTCAAACGTCAATTCTGTTTTGAATCTTTGGGGCCATTACTTGTCCATTCAACACTTTAGCATGCATTAGAGAAAAGGGTCTCTTGGTGTGGACATACACTTAGCACCTCCTGCTGGACCCCGTTCTTGTCATTCAAGCACTGTTTTGCTGACACAATCTTCTCAACTGTCCACATCAGCTCTGTATTTTCAATTAATCTCTAATTTAATGTTGAACACATTATTTCCTGAACTGATCGTAAGCCTTAAACTAAAACCAGAATACTCTGATCCTTTGCCAAACATTTGGTTCACATTTTAATAAAATAAATTATGTAAAAGTATCTGATGTATATTTCTTTGACCTGCATTTTATTTACATCAAATTAATATTTATCTGTTCTCTTCTTCTCCTAGAGAAGGAAGTGTTCCTTCGTCTACCTGGGATGCTTTCTCAGAGATCCCCCTCTTGTTGGGGTGATTACCTATTCCAGTCTTCCTCCTTTTGTTTGGTATGGTTGAACTTTTCTTATGGACTAAATCCCTAAATTTGATATGCTTTATTTTCAAATCTGCACTATTGAAATCTGTCTTTACTCTTGTAGTTCCTCTCACCTGGAGCAAAACCTTCACCATTTAATACACCTGAGGCCCTCCTCCCTCAGCTGTGCATTGTGCAAACTTCTTCTTCCAGGTGTTGGTTTACTTTCTTAATCTCTTAGCATTACTTTGTGCAGAATAGAAGTTTCTAATTTTAACGAAGTTAAAGTTATCAATTATTTCTTTCATGGACCATGCCTTTGCTACTGTATACAGTCATAATCTGAGGTCATCTAGAAATTTGCCATGTTAACTTATAGGAGTTTTATTATTTTGCATTTATATTTAGCCTATGATCCATTCTATAGAATATTTCACTGTTCAATTTGTAACAAATTTTCAATGTTTTTGCTAGGCTTTATCATATGTATTTTACTTGTGCTTCTTTTTGAAAGCTAATTTGGCTGAACATAGGATTCTAGGTAGAAAGTTTTGTGTATTTCATACCTTTTAAATGTGTTATTCCATTGCCTCCTAGCCAGTATTGTTACTTATTTATTTCTTTGAAGTTGTATTCATCTTCCTTCCATTATTATTAGTTTTTTGTTGTTATTCTGTAGCTTAAGTGACCTCTTTAGATCTATCTTCAAGTTCACTAATTCTTATAATTCCTTGGTTCTGATATGCCAGTTTGGTCTACTGGCAAATGACACTAATTAGATTTTTTTATTATTATTCAGCTATTGCACTTTTTAACTGCAGAATGCCCACCTGATTGACGTTTAGTATTTTATCTCTATATTAATATTTTATCTTTGTGACATTGTTATACCTTCTTTTGCTTCCTTTATCAAGTTCTTATTTAGCTCTGTGAACATATTTATGATGGCTACTTTGATTTCTTGTTCATTGTTGTTGTTACATTGAAGATCTAGTCACTGTCCTAGGAAGCATTTCTTGACTGCTTTTATTTTGGTTATATGAGCCATACTTTTCAATTGCTTTTTTCTGTGAAACTGGGCCTAATTGACTGATGATACATTGAAATATCTCTGGGTGTTTTCCACTTGGACATTCTACTATTAGTAGCTTCATTTTTTTTTCAGTGAATGACTTCATTATTTTAGTAACCATTATTCACCACCACCACCACCCAATCCCCACTGTTCAGTCTCCTGTGTGATTCTTCTGGGAAGCATGGAATTGGAAGGTCCTAGAGCCCTCAGAGATAGTGGAATTTGTTGAGTCCTTTTGCCCAGATCCTGCTCCTCTCTTGAACTTCACTTACCGCCTGATTGCTCTATTATTTTCTACAATGCCCTGGGGGCATAAATTGCCCCACAAATTGATCTTATCAAATTGTGATTCCTTTGAAGATGTGCTTTCTGAAGACTTCAATATTCTGAACAGGGGAGTCCACGTCTCTTATTCTCTCCAGCAAATTCTGTGGCCCACAATCCATGCTCAACTTCATTAAATCCAGGAATTTCTCAAGTGTCTATTCTACCCAATCCTCCACTGTCCTTGAGAGTTACCCAACACTTGAACTTTTCTTTGCTCTGTGCAAACGGAGTTATTTCTTTGGGGAACAGATTAGGGAATATTGGTTTTATGGCTTGTGTATTTCCCACATGAGCAAAATTGCTGAACCAGGGCTCTTAGGAGGAGCATAAGGCAATGACAAGTTTCTCTCTTAGGTGCGCCTCTTCTGTAGGAGCTGAGCACTCACTGGAGGGAATCAGGTGACTGAGGTATTCCTGGCATGTATGGTTTGGCATGGAACCACTCCTAAAAGGTCAGAGCAAGGCACAATTGCCCAGTATCTACTATGTGACGCAGCCAAGGTAGAGTTAGCCTCAATAAGAGTGGTTGAGAGCTGGATGAAAATCTTTGAACTTTTGCTTCTTCCTAGAAAAAAGCCCTGCAACTGGGAGTGGGAGTGAGTCTGGTGCTATTGGCAGAAACAGTCTAAAGTATTATCTATTTCATTGATCTGGGACAGAGGATAGAGGGAATAGCCTTAGTTCAAACTTGCAGGCTCTCGCTTACCTCAACAAATGTTCATACCTGTCTCATTATAGTAGGTCATTATAGTAGGATTATGTCTAGAGGCTTTAGTTGTTACTGTAATCTGACTCAGGAGCGGGACAGCAAATCTTCTCATGGATTTACCTTGACTAACTCTCTGTGTCTATCTTGTTTTGAAACAGAAGACTTGGTTGTGGAGTATTTTCCTATTTTCCATGAAGGGATTGCTCATAGAATTTTTAGCATGAGACACAGTGTTGACTTGAAAAGTCCAATGGAAATCTCTCTGGCATCAGGCAAAGAATATTTTGATAGTAGTTAATCGATTATTATATTTCCTTAAATACTTGAAATTCCATAAAAAGAAAAATAGCCTTAAGGAATATAAAGTGGTGCCGAATTTATCAAAACATCACAATGTGCATATACATCATATATATGTGTATATACATAAATACATGTATGTGTGTTTCTTGTGTGCTTATGAATTAATTATAGAAAAACATTTTGAGGACTCAGGTAGGAGAGGGAATAGAAACCTTATGATGTGACTGATGTTTAGAATCTCTAGTAAGTTCTCTATCTGGATATTACAAGTGAGCAAGTCATATTTTTATAAACTTAAGTAAATTTTCAATTATTTATCCTCGTAAGATAAAGATTACAATGAATTGAGAGTGTAAGCTCATTGGCTTTATTGCTAGCTCGGCAACTAACTGTCCCTGCTAATTTAGGCAGGTCTCATAATATTTATCTGCTTCCTTATGTGTAAAATTAGATTAATTAAACCTGAATTATATACCATACAGAGCTATTACAGGATTGAAAGCAATAACATAAGCATGCCATATAAATGCAGAGTGTCTACACATCATGTATTTAACTTGTATCTATAAATAGAGGAACCAAATCTTTGTGGATTCCTCATATATTTATTGAGCATTCATTATTCTAGGCAGACCACTTTTAGCAGTGAAAAATCAAACGTTCATGGAATTTATCATGATTAATAGAGATAGAAAAGTACATAAATGCAATTTAATTCTACATTTAAATAAAAATGCATGCTTTTGAATTTCATTCCAGGTTTTATTTTAAACAGAGATGAGAAAGAAAAGTCAAAGGAACACATTTCTATAGTATTGATTCCTCTACCTTGAAGAAACTATAGTGGAAGGGAAATTTCCTTAGAAATACTTATCTAAACCTGGTATTATACTATTTTGCTGGGCTCATAGTTAAATTGGATTATTTTTATTTATGCTCTGATGAAATAGTATATTTCATTTTATTCAAAATTATAGTCTACCTGTAATTCATAAATATATATCAGGTTAAGACCCTGCTTGGCACAAGTGCAATGATTTCAGGGTCTGTCTAGAGGAAGTCTTGCCCCTCAATGATGGATGAAGTATCAAATGTCTCTTGTAGCAGAGGCTTCAGAACCACAGCAATGCAAAAAAGACCAATGGAAGCCCTTTTTCCTGAAAGAAACTTTTTATAAACCAGAACACGGAGGGAAGCATGGAAATGGCATACACTTGCATGAGAGAAAGCCATATGTCAAATAGCGTAAAAGAGGCAGGACACAGCAGTGCTTGTCTCTGTAGAATTTATTTGCAGTCTCCTAGATGCAAATATTCTTCATTGAAAATATCGAGTTCTCACTGCGTGGCTGTTTCTCTGCTGGGACCAGTGATGCAAGATGAATAGGGAATGGGTTATACCTGCAAGTTGTCTACATTAAATAAGGAAAGGTGATTATTCGAAACGCACGCAAGCAGCAGCAGAGCACTCTAGTGTCTCCACTGCAAAAAGTCTCAAGGAAGAAGCACATAATTACTTAAGGGCAAATGGGAGAGCCTATAAGAAGTGAGTCTGCATTTGAAAAGAAGAGATAGTTACATGAAGGACAGTAGGACATGGAGTGGTAATGGCAGTAGGAGGGGTCCTGAAAGTTTTCTAGAGACAAGGGAAGCAGCGTGAACACATGTGCTTTATTCCTTCTTTATTCAAGAAAGAATAATTCAGCAAACACTTCTACTTTTCGATTTCCAAAATGTTATGAGAACATGCATTCATTGGGTTGCTTTTCAAAATGTTCTAGGTATCATTCTGCAATGACTTGCTCTATTTTTCTCAACCCAGATAAAGAAGAGATGATTACATTAATATATAAAGATAAGTCTACTAAAGTTTATTGAAGATATTTTAACAATACTTTAAAAACTCAATGAGCAGTGTTATACATTTCCTAGGATTGCTATAATTGTCCAAAGAACAATTAAAAATAAGTCAGTCCTGTCAAGTTGATATATGAGAAAATATTTAAAATTATAAGTAGTTTTTCCTTTTGTCTATTCTTATGGTCTTTTCCTTATTTGGGATTAGCTTACACATATCAAAGAGAATATTTGACTGTTTAGTTTTTTGAGACTGGCGTCTTTCCCTTATCATGATATATCCTCCAGTTCTATCCATTTGCCTCCCAATGACATAAAATCATTCTTCCTTATGGTTGAGTAATATACCATTGTGTGTACATGGAAATGAAGGATGGAGGAATGAAATAGGGAAAATTCATGAAAGGAACAAGACAACTTTCTGGTGGTCATATATGAACATAGCATAACGAATCTCATCAAAATGTATATCTAGGAGTCATTAAATTGAAAAGAAAACTATTAGTAAATAACAGTAACACTGGTAGAGTAGAGGAAAGAGAACAGAGTAGGTGGAGGTGGGTTACTGGGGACTAAATTAGAATAATTTATGGAGCAAGCCTTTTATAAAAATGTCAATGCTTATCCTGTTGTCAAGTATATCTAACGAGTACAAGGGGGAAAAGTGAGAGGAAGGGGAATATTAGGAACTGAGTTAAAACAAGATACACTCCAAACTTTAAGTATGTCAATGTATACTCTACTGTCACATATGTAAAAAAAAAAAAAAAAATGGAGGGAGGGGAGAAGGTAGGTGGAAGGGAGGGGAGGAGAACAACTGGAGACTGAATTAGAACAAGCTAAACTCCATGCTTTTATAATTATACAATTGTTTGATCTTATGTCATGTATACCTAAAAAGAGAATCAATAAGAAAATAAAGAATGAAAGATAAATAAAAATAAAAAGTTTTCCCAAAAGCAGGGTATTATGTATTATAGGATGCTAAAACAGCACTCAATGCTCTCACAGGTTGGCAATAAAGAAAAGTTGCACAGAATATAAATTCCAGAACTAGGGATCTGTTTCTGATACTAAATTCCTCAAAAAGCACAAAATAATATCTAAAATTTTATATCCACCGAAGACCAATATTTTATTGTCATTTTAAGGGGTTAAGTATCACGCAAAATCAACACATGCTTCAGAAAACCTCAACTCTGTGTAAGTCTGAAGTATGTAAAAACTTGCATAGGATTTGGTTTTTCTTCTTAAATATTAACAATTGCCACCCACTTAACATCAAGTTCCCATTTTAAAATCAGTTGGTTCAGTGAAGGTGGAAGATATCTGTTTACACCATGAAACCTTCTGTTGGTAAATAGATGAGTTTTTAGTTATGAGTTACCAGAACAAAACTTTGCAGGTTCATAAAACATTCTGCTAGGAAAGAATGAGTGAAAGGGATAAGACTTCTTTTCCTAAAAAACTAAAAGCAAAAGTAATTTTCCAAATATAAAGAGCTGGATTTGAAATAAATTGATTCTTCATTCAAAATATGCCCATCTCCTAGAAAGCATTCTTTTCTCCACTGAGAAAAAGTTCAACCACACAAATCAAGTACAGCCCATGTTCCAGTTCCAAACATATTGTGGAATATGAGCAGGACAGGAAGGAAACTTGGAAAATAAAAGAGACTCTGGTGGCTCATGCCCAACGAAGTTTTCAATCACACTTTAAAATTAAGTGTCTCAAATCAGGATTTAATTTACAGTTTAAGATTTAATAACACAGTCATTGCATGTTAATTAAGCAGCAATGGATCATTTACCAACCTGTTTAATGAGGTGTAACAACTATCGCATATAAAGCATACCGACATTATTATTACATTGCCATTAAACTTCAATAAATCTGTTTGAATAATTATTAGTATTTAAGTAAAATAAAATTGCTAACATAACTAGGCATACCTATTTATATTTAATAAAACGGGAATTTTATTGTAGGGATAATTAAATTTCCAGGACTTCATTCCTATTTTTGCTTGGAGAACAAATCCTCTTTACAACAGTTGAATTTGCTGCTCTACTAAATGAAGAATTAAACAGGGAAGAATTCAGACCACACTGAAGGAGCTATTCTTGTCATTAGTTTGAGAATCTTGCTTATCTTTAGGGCTAAAGATTGCATTCCATTTAAATAATAAATGTAAAGAGAAGAACTGTCTCTCTACTACTCTTATGACTGGCTGATCATAAGTCCCCATTATTCTTCCCTTCTTCTGACACAGGGTGACTGAACAGGCCTTGCCAAGGAATGTGGCTGGATGTCTGATGCAGTAAAGCAGTCATCTTTGGGTTGGAAGGATTAGGGGTAGCTAGCAAGCACCAGAGCTGTCTATTGACTGAAGTAAATATAGAAAATGGACTTCGCTGGATGTGTATGTCACTAGGCTGCCCTTGTTATGAGAAATAATCTGCTCTAAATAATAAAGCAATGGCAAGGTTCTTCTGCCAAGAGCAGTCTGGAATATATGTGGGTGGACAGAGAGCAATAGAAGTTCAGCAAGAATGTGGGACTATGAAACTGCTTGTGGGATAATCTTCAATATCTGTGACATGAGAGATTGCATTTCTAATATATAATTTTGGAGGATAATTTATAAATGTAATATCTGCTCCCTATGTCTGAATTTTGAACAGAAGTGTTCTGGGGTGCTACCATGTATAAATGCATTGGTGATACCATTTCATGGGAAAATATACATATTGGACACAGGGAAGGGATTCAGTAGAAGATGGAAATGAGGCCAAATGCTTAAAGGAGAAAAAAACATAAATATGCAAAGAATACAAGTATGAATTCAGAGTTCCATTTTTTTTCATCTTAACAAATTTTAAATGAGCAATATAATACTATAGTTTTATTGGGTATACACACAAGATTGTAAAGCCAAGCTCTAGAATTTTTCTTACATAACTAATTGTTTTTTATCCATTGGTCAGCAACTTACAAATCCTGCCTTCTATGGGTCCTGATAACTACCATTCTACTTTTGACAAACCAGTGGATAAAGAAAATATAATACATGCATGAAGTGGCATAATATTGAGCCTTCAAAAGAACGGAATCTTGCCATGCACAAAAACCAGGAAGGTATAATATTAAGTGAAATAAGCCAGCCAGAGAAGGACCAATGTGATTCTACTTATATGAAGTCTCTAAAATAATCAAAGTTGAAATTTTATCTTTTTTAAAATTTTATTTATTTATTTTTGCACCAGGAATTGAACTGAGTGATGCTTACCCAACCACTAACCACTGAGCAACATCCCCAACCTTTTTTTCATTTTCTATCCTGAGACAGGGTCTTTCTAAGTTGCTTAGGGCCTAAGTTTCTGAAGCTGGGTTTGAATTTGTGATCTTTCTGCGTTAGCCTCTTGAGCCACTGGGATTACAGATGTACACCACTATGACCAGCTCCGTTTACATAATTTTTAAAGGTAGCCTGAGCTCTGTGAAGCTAGAAGCCTTGAGGAAACAAAGGATCTGACACTTGAGTATCACATTTGTTAATTTCAGCAGAGCAACATGGTGCTAATTTTTGTAGGGATAGCCAAAGGTAAGATATGGGTCTGTTTTCAAGTTGGGAAAACATGTATTACACAAATAATTGAAAAGAGGGTAACATTCAGAGGCTATTTTAAGTGCTAAATGCGTACCATAAAAGTTTCACAGAGAATAAATTTGATAAAGTAGGAGAGTTAGTGAATATGAGGAGGGCTTTCTGGAGCAGAAATTCTGATTATGCCATGGGCAATAGAGATTGCATAAGGACAATAAATTAAACAAGGCATTTCAAAACAGGGCAAAAAAAAAAAAGCTTGAGAGAATGTAATGAAATAATCATGTCACTTAGCAAATGGGATTTTTGCAGACAGGAAAAAGTCTGCATTCTTATTAAGAAGAGATACAATGGAATGATTATTAAACATATTGATATTGAGTCTACATTTGCTCTTAAAAGCAACATTGAACCACTAACAGAGGAAGTAAAAAAAAATCCATGCCCCAAATGATCTCCTATGTATGTCATTGCTCATCATCAATGTGTGGGCGGTGATTCATAAGACTTCTAATACAGTTTGCATCTTCATTTTCTTGGATCTTTAATTAGTTTCTGCAAACAAGTCAGCATTAGCCTTCCTTCAGTTTGCCTCCACAGATTCATAGTCAGAGTGCCCCTGCTGCTTTGCACACTGTTATACCTGACTGTCATGCATTCAAAGACAAAATTTCCCCTTTCAGAAGGATTCCCCCAAATCAGTCATTGCACCTACAGTAAGCTCAATGCTTTTATTAAAACTGGTTAAAATAGACAATGGAAATATTATCTTTTGGTGTCATGGAATAAGGGAATCATGACAGTTTCCAATACATATGAACACTGAACAAAATTATAGAGGAATTATAAAGATGGGCCTTATTACAGCAAAAACCCAAGGAAAAGATGCATATTCCAAATGTATGAACTGATTTCTTTTTCTGATTTAAAAATATATGAGCCACCACTCACATAGAATAGGGTGCAATGAGCCATCACATGTCCTAACTTTTAGAAAAGTTGTTTTGGAAACTGTACTGTCTATTTCACACAGTTCAGACAAGAAATTCTTATCAATATAGAGCCTGGGAATGAAAAAAGTAAACAAACAAAAATAACCCTGAAGGAAGGAAATACTACCACAGTCCCAGTAACACCAGTATTTGTTTTGCATCTGTGCACACAAACATGCAAAGACACACACACACACACACACACACACACACACCAGGGAGTAGGGAGAGAAACAGTGACAAGGTCAAACTTATAAGAACAGTAGGCTTTCTCATGTAAGAAGTGTGTTTTCTTTAAGGGAAAATTAATATTTACTGTGTAGCAAGGTTTGCCTACTTAACTTAGTATGAAAGTCTTGATTATGATCACTGTATACTAAATTAACTAGATTCTGACCTGTTATTGTGCATTTCACAGGACCATCTGTTTCCAGAATAGCACTAATGGTCCCTCTGGCTGAGAAAAGGCCCTGATAATGACTGCCTCAAGCAGAGACTGCTATGTGTACAATTTTATAAAAGTGCAAGAATGTCAAGATCTTATCACAGGTTGAGTGCACTGATGTTTCCCAAATTGATGGGAACAATAAGTCAGGGCGGGAGTAGGAATGTTGCTGCACAGATGAGTTATGAGTTAATGAACAGATCAAGTGCTGTTCATTACCGTGCGGTAAGTATGTGCTTTGAAGAGGTCCTCTGCTCTGAGCATATTTTAATAGTAGGTAACATTTACAAAGAGAAACAACCAAAGTTGGGCTGAAAATGATTTATATTTCCATGGGCCAAAAAACCAAAGAGATGAATAGAGCTGCAGGGGGTGGCAGATGTGAGTTTAGTTCTTGAGGATTAATAAGGATGAAAATTGCTAAAAAGAGGGAGAAACTGGGCAATGCCGAACTGTATAGAAATTCTGTGCAAATAGGAAAAGTTTCTATATTTGTGCATAAGTTTGAGAGGAGGCAGCTAGAATCTTTTACAGGTAAAAAGAAAAAATCTCGCTGCCTTGTTTCCATGCACAAAATGCACAACTGTTCAGAGTTCAGGGTATGTCTCACCAGGGAATGAACACACACGGCACATAACGGGTTCAGTATTGTATTTGAAACACACTTAGTGAGTACACATACAGAGGCACAACCTGCCCATCAACACCGGACGAAAGCTGTGTGCTTCCTCTGGACTATTTCCACATTCCCAGTATCACAAAAGGGTGAGAGCCACATTTCTCCTTAAGAAACCTAGATATATAAAAAGGATGGGACATGTTTGAAGAACCACAAAGCTACTAGACCAGGAACAGATAACCACTCCTCCTGTACTAAATACAATATTCAGACCTCAATATCTTTTTCCATTAAAGGTAAGTGGTGATTGAGACCACCAGATCCTTGCTGGGGGTTCTTCTTGGCTTGACTGCATATAATCTTCACTTGATGGGGGAAATTCTATTTGGGAATCTTCAATCTTGTGTCAAAGAAGAAAGAGATTGTGACAAATCACACACTGAACAATAATTCTTCTACCCAAACATGGCAGATGTGACTTCCACTCAAACTTCATTGTCAAGGGTGAACAGGTTGGAACTAGAACTTGCAATCTTTCTGTAGGAGGTTGCTGTGGCAAGGGTGATGCAGGGTGAGGCACTGACAATATCAAATTTAAAATTGGTCAGGTGAAAACTCACCATAGGGCACTGTAAATGAATAAAATATATCCAAAATCACAATAAGAGTAAGCAGGCAAAGACTTAAGATGTTTTATGACAATAATGAGCTTATTTGCTGCTCAGAAAAAGAACCCCAAGACAATAATAAATATAGATAGTAAGTATAAAAACAGGTTAATAAAAGCATTTACTGATCAATAGAAAACTAAATAAAAGCTGGTATTGTATCAGTAAGAACAGATCAAATAGAACTTGTCAGTAACTGTAATAGAAAAGAGAATCACTAGTGAAAATATTCACCAAGTAAATGTAAGTATCACAAATATTCCTGCATCAAAAATACATATTCGGGGCTGGAGCTTTTTTTTAAAGAGAGAGGGACAGTGAGAGAGACAGAGAAAGAGAGAAACAACTTTATTTAGCTTTTCACATGGACTTCGTTGCTCCAACACTTAGTTGCGTACGTAGTGCTGGGGTTTGAACCCGGGTCCTCGTGCTTGCCAGGCAAGCGCCGAAACCGCTGAGCCACCTCTCCAGCCCCTGTCCCTCTCTCTTTAAAAAAAAAAAAAAATTTCCAAAACTACAAATAGTGCCAAAACCAATAAAACCTACAAGCAGAAAATTTCAATGTATCTCTATCAAAAGCTAGTCATTGCAAAAATATTTGGTAAGTATAAGTTTACTGTTCAAAAATTAAAATTAAAATATTTCCTTATAGATAGCAGATATACGGATGGTAGATTACTATAGCCCTTACATAGATTTATATAACTTTCCCCTGAACAAATTATATAATTTAAGGATAAGTTGAAGTTTGCAAATATTGACTGCAATCTCAATGAAAAAGTAAATTCAAATATGTTTCAAAGAATATTATAACAATATTTTCCTATCTTTGATCTCAATGCAATTAAATTAGAAAATAGAAGTTAAAATTTTGTGAAATAATATATATTTAAAAATAATTATATGTATTTATTAAACATTTTTGAAGTAGATTCAAACAGAATGATTGTGTAGCCAAAATAGAAAAGGAAAAGAAAGTGATCCTTTGGAGTCAGGTATCAGAAGTCAAAATTTACAAAAAAAGAAAAAAAAAAGTTTAAAAAAATGCTACCTCTTTTTCACATATCTCAGCTCCTCATAGATTTCAATAGTGCTGAATATTAGAGAGTGCTGCAGCAAGGAGGAGTATACAGAGATAATGGGACCATTACCAGGTGTCGCATATGGGAGACAAACACAATCAAAACTGAGCAGCCTGGAGCTCTGCACACCTCCATCTGGGTATGTCACCCTCAGAACCCTCACACAACTGCCAAGGGGACACCTGAACGAATGTTCATTGTCTTAGAATTTGAAACAATGAAGCTTTTTAATTTACAGAGGATTACGGACCCACAAACTCATCGCAAGTTAAGAAGTAAGTAAGTAAAAAATTAACTCAATATTTTAAATACTCTAAACTACCAAACACCGTGGCTTAGCCCTCCCTCCCTTGAACCTGCTCAGAATGTTTATCCTAGCCTAAAGTTGGGCAAGATCTTCTAACAGAAAGCCTATTTTGTTATAAAGAGTTGAATATTCCATGTACTTTATTGAATGCTTGCATGGAAAACTAAGCTGGCAACAGTGCACCAAAGGTATTGCTATTTACCTTCAGGAACACATCCCTTATGGTGAGCTGCTGTGGTCCATTGTCACTGCCCAGCAAAGAAAGACACTATAAGACATAAATCACTTATACAATCATTTTCATCTAAAGTTTGCTGAAATAGCAGAATTCCAAAGTCTGAGCAATTTATGAATACTATATTATATAGCTCATGGTTCTGAACTAGGGGAAATTCAATATTAAGCAGGAAGCATCTGGTAAGGACTTTTTGCTGTGTCAGAATCTTGCAGAAAGTATCATCTGTGGAGCAAGAGACCAGGTAGAAGAAAAAGCTGAAGAAGCTGAACTTCATTTTATAACAAAGCCACTCCTGTGATAACTAAAGCACTGTGGAGATAGTGGAATCGACCCCTGCATGACGATGGTGCCCTCAAGATGTAATCACCACTTACAGCTCCCACCTCTAAATACAGTCACACTGGCGACTAAATCTCAACATGGACCCGGGAGGACAGATTAAAAGCATAGCCCAGGAATGACCAAATTGAAAACTTACTTCCATTGAATGCATATTGCTTTTGTGCTATTGTCAAATGAATAAAGAAATGGTAAATTGAACCATTGTAAGTCAGGAACCATCTGTAAGAAAAAATTCACAAAAATCATACTAAAGACTTTATTAATAATTGTGGTATTTTCATGAAGTATTAATTCTGGTCAGCAACTGACTGTAATGAACTAGAACTGCATGAGTCAAATGTATGAAATTATGGAACACTGTGAAGTGAAAATAGGCAGGTTGTGCAATGATAACTATGTAAGTATGGAACACAGAAAATTGTAAAAGCATGTAAGCAATAATGTTGATTGTATATTTGCATTCAAAGATTAAAGCACAACAAATTAGGAATAGCCATTACAATTTTGTGCTGTAGGCTAGGAAATATATTTAAGAAATTGTTCTCAGAGGAATGCACACAATTTTACTTCTTAAAAATAATGTAAAATGAAAATATATAAGGCAATTAAACATACAAGGATAATTAACCTGGATGAAAGGTACATGATTGTTTGCCATTTTAGCTTGTTGAGTTTTCAGTAAGAGTGAAATATTTCATGGCTATGGTTAAAGAGAAATGAATGAAGAACTTATTTGGAAATGGAGAGGCCACGCTGAGACCCAGTACTCATGATTGCCTGCTCTTTACCCACTTTGTTAGCTAGAACACACTTTTATCCAGGTTCTCTTCTCTACATGTGTGCCTGAGCATTGTTTTTCCCCCAAGTGTGAATGAACAATAAAAAGTGGAATATCCCCAATATCATCCTATCATGAGAAATCGGCTGACCATAGTAGAAACATTTCCTATCATAGCAGCTGAATCTTGTTCTCGGTTCATCTCTCCATTTGCACTGTTTCTGCATTGCATGGGTCACCCTCGTCTATCTCAAACTTGCTCAGAGTATTTACATTAGTCTAATACTGAAAATTCTCGCTAGCCCTGTTTAACCCCCATATAAAAGAAAAGTCTTTTTACCTTTCATTTTGAGATGCTTTCAGATCCTGAGATTAGATGGTACTCTCTATTGAAAATTAGTCAAGAGGTTTCCTACAGAAGGGGCTGTGCTTCTTCTGACAGGGGTCTCTTATCCAGAATCTACAAAATCCTCAAACATCTCAACTTCAAAAATATAAACAACCCAATCAATAAATGTGCCAAAGAACTAAATAGAAATGTCCTCAACAGAAGACATTGATCAGACCAATGAATACATGAGAAAGTGCTCTAAATCACTAGTAATCAGGGAAATGCAAATGAAAACTACATTAAGGTATCATCTCATGCCAGTCAGATTGGCAAAAATGAAGAAAATAAACAATAATAGATGTTGGAGGGATTGTGGAGAGATAGGCACACTAGCACACTGTTGATGGAACTGCAGACTGGCACAGCCTCTCTGGAAAGCAGTGTGGAGAATCCTCAAAAAACTAGGGATGAACCCACCATATGATCCTGCTATTCCTCTCCTGGGTATTTTTCCAGGGAATTTAGAATCAGTACATTATAGTGACTCAGCGAAATCAATGTTCACAGCAGCTCAATTTACAATAGCTAAATTGTGGGAACAACCCAGATGTCCCTTTCTAGATGTGGTACATATATACCATGGAGTTCTACTCAGCAATTAGAAACAATGATATTGCAGCCTTTGAAGGTAAATGGATGGCTATGAGAGAAATTATGCTGAGTGAAATAAGCATAACCCAGAGAACCAAGGGTCAAATATCTTCACTCATTTGTGAAGGCTGGAGTTAGACCCTGGCTATTGAGAAAGCAGGTCAATTCTCATGTTTTAAATCTGGATAAAGTGTAATGACATACACCTTCCTATAGATATATTAGGAAGGGGTGGGGGAGAAATAAGGGTGGGTAATTGGGGGGGGCTCTTGGGGGTATCTAATTTTCAGAATTCATGTATATATTATATTATTTCATTAGAAGCTTGTTTGATTTTTCAACAAATAAATTTCCTAGTAAAAAACAAATAAATAAAAAACTTTTAAATAAAATCTCTACTTAGTCTGGATTTTTTAACAGAAAAAACATTTTTTGGTAGTGGGATAATAGTACATGGTCATAAATCCTGGTGCATGTGCTTGGCCTTATCTTATTTATTACTGAAATTATGATTGATGTAATATTTGTGTAAGAAAATTTCAGCCAGGTGTAGTGGTGCATACCTGTAATCCCAGAGGCAGGAGGATCACAGGTTCAAAGTCAACAACTTAGCAAACCCCTGCTTCAAAATTTAAAAGATAAATAAATGAAAAACTGGCTAGAGATGTGACTCAATGGTTAAGCACCCCTGGGTTAAATTCTTGGTACCAAAAAATAAATAAATAAAAAACAAAAACAATGTTTTCGTTTTTTTAAAAAAAGCAGGCATGAATAGATTACAAACATTAAAATTTGCTTTTCCTTTTCCTCCAAGATAAGATAATCATTGTACATTCTGGTGTGACTGGGATGGATTATACCATAAATGTTTACATCTAATGTAGGCTGATTAACATCTTCTTTTATTCTTAACACACCTCTCATTTTCAATGGGGTCCCATCTTTGATATGGAATTATACAGTCAACCTACTTAAAGTCATGTAGGTATTTAGACTTGAGAATATTCTATGCCTGGAAATGTATGAAAGTGAACAATTCAGAAGATGAATCGAATCTCATGCCTTTCTCTTCTACTCTGGTGGGAATTCTGCATGGGGAAGGACTGATGTGTGCTCTCTTGCTTCCCTTCTCTTAGGTATCTGCTGTGTTGGAGTGGGAAACAAGATAGAATAGAGGCCAATTCAAGTACTAATCTGAAAGCTCTTGTAGTGCAATCTGGACTAGACTTAGTCCTGGAGGTGAGTCTACTGGACCCTGAGGTCTAGGGACGCCCCCTTGGCAGACCCTAGTGTGTTCTCCATGGAGTTTTTGCCTGGGCAGGACACTACCTCATCACCACCCCATACCCTCCCTGATTAGCAATCTTTAACTGGCAGTGAGGACCAACAGTAGTGAAGTAGTTTAATCCTCTCTGAATAAACCTTTAAGTGCTTTCAGGTCTGCTATCACCACATTCTCCTCTTTGGAAGGTACCTGAAATTTCTCTGCCTCTCCTTTCACTACAGAGCCATTGAAATTGTACTTCGATATCTGTTGACAGCCATGACTCTATATCAGAAAGGGACAAAGAAACCAAGTAGCATCCTCTGTGGTCTAGTAGGTGGTAGACATTATTTATAAACTGAGAGTTTTAAAAAATCAGCTTGACTCAGCTTCCTCTTACTCTATGAAGGAATAGCCCTTCTTTCAGATCAAGATGGAGCCCTTGGAAACTTAAAAAGGTAAACTCAAATATATATTTGGATGTAAGTTATCTCTCTCATCCTGACAAGTAGCATAGAAAAAAAAATAGAATGTGTACATTGGGAGTTAGCTATGGGGAAAATATTCTGGATATAGGTAAGTGTTTACTTTTTAGCTTTTTTCAAATTTAATTTCATATGTCAACTTGATGAGGATGGAGGGTTTTCTTCGATGAAAATTTTTGAATTGATAAACTAAGTAAAGCTGAGGGTCCTCCCACCTTGACTGAGCCTCATCCAATGCTTTAGAGATCTAAATAAAATCAAAAGCAGAGAAAGAATCTGCTCTCTCCTGTTTCTAAGCTGGGGTATTCTTTCTCTTGCATTTGAACTAGAATTTGAACCCCAGTCTTTCAGGGTGACACACTTGAATTAGAACTGTAACTCAAATCTAAGGCTCCCCGGTATAGACCATAGAGGGAAAGTTCTTCACCTTTGTAACTGTGTGGGCAAAGTTAGTCGGTGTATACACACACGCAGACAAACATATGTGTGAACATACATATTGTGCACACACACACATACACAGTTTTTTATTGGCACTGTTTCTCTGGGCTAATGAACCTCTACTCAAAGACTCTATTCCTTGCTTCTGGCTTTTAAAGCATAGACATTCCAATGCATATTTGACCAGAAGACACTGGCATTGTTTTGATACTTTCATTTTGTTTCCAAAATTATGTGAAATACATATACTGCAGTAGAAAGGACATATTTAGTATCTCTGAATAAAGAGAAAGTTTGTGATTACCTGAGCTATCAACCATTAAATTCAAAAGTGTTTGTGGACTATAATGCTGTAATAATTCAAATATTATGATAATTTACATAATTTAAATGTGGAAACTATGTTTCCCAATAGTACACAACATGATACTAAGAACAATAAAGATCATGCCATATGGATGTGAAAATTGTATGTAAAAATGGGTTGCTACTGAACATTTTGAGCATTAAAATTGTTTAATAATTTAAATGTTGATGGATCATGGCTTTAACAATAGTCTTAAATTAGAATACATCAATTAATTATAAGTTTATATTTTAAAAGGTATATATGTACATTTTTGGATGATCATCACTATTATGTGATATAAAAAACTAAATATATATATGGCTACAATGTATCATGTCCATTTCTTTTGGTTGTACTTGGGATTGAGCTCAGGGTTATTTTACCACTAACATACATCCCATTTATTTATTTATTTATTTTTGTAACAAGACCTCATTAAGTTGCTGAGGTTGGTTTTAAAGTTTGGTTTATAGATTTACATAATGAAAGTAGTATTTATGCTAATCACAAGAAATATTAAACATATACACTGTCATTCTTGCTTAAGTATACATGTTTAGTATATATTCAATTGAAAACAGAAATAAACTAGTAAATGGTATTGAAAATGTGTTGGTGTAGAAAATCTTAGCATTTGCTTCTTGATTTTATTTATCTATTTATTTTTAAAGAGAGAGAGAGAATGATAGATAAAGAAACAATTTTATTTATTTATTTTAAATCTGGCCTTTGTTTCTCCAACACTTAGCGGCGTATGTGGTACAGTGATTTGAACTGGGGTCCTTGTGCATGCCAGGCAAGCACTGTAGCCATTGAGACACTGCTCCAGCCCTTCTCCTTGGGTTTAAATAATAAAAGTTTTTTTGAAAAACGTTTCCACCTTTGGACTTTTAGGGGAATTTTTTTCCCGACAATGCATGACTTGATATCTAGGACAATAAAGATCATGCAGAAAGGATGTGAAAATCATGTGTGAAAATGTACTGGCACGGAGCATGTTCAGCCTTACCTTTGTGATAAGTACTTGTGTGAACTTCCCTTTTGGGAGAGTGCTTCAGAATATTACAAGCTATGAAGGGATGGAAGGAAATGTCTGGAATTCTTCAAGTTCTTCAGCTTTTGGGACCGTGGAATGCTGGTGCTGCAGTCTCAGCCGGCCCACGTGCTCTGCTCCCGCAGCTGCTAGGGTGCTCTTAGGAATGCCTAGGTTTACCACCGTTTATTAATTACTTAATCAATAGGCTCTGTAAATGGTGACCATAATTATCCCAGAAGGTCACTGAAGCAAAGGACAGTAAGGCCTCAGGACAATAAGGTCCAGACTAAAATCTACTTATCTGAAACCACATAACAAGATGCTGTTTTTTATTTCTGCCTTGAATTTCAAATTAACATCCAGCTGAAATGATTGTCTTGAAAAATGAATTCATAATAAATAAATTTTTACTTCTTTCCCCTTAGAGTTGTTTCTTTATTGACATTGATAATGAGTAATGGGATATGTGTTTGTTAAGAGAACACCAATACGCTCTGTCTTCTCTCAGGAATACCTTAGGACAAGGTTTATGTCTTGCAATTCTGAACACTCAATAGTCAAACAAGTGTTTTAGAAACTCTATTTCATGTAGAGAAAATCCAGATAGCATTGTGTATAGTTATGGTCCTGTTTGCAGAAAAATTACTATGTATACCGGTTTTCACTTTGCAATCTGACTTTCTATGTACAAAGCATAAAGATTCTGAAACACTCAATTGATTGCTGAATTTTGATAAATGCAAGATAGGTAGATAGACATGCACATATATACATATATTTGTTTTGCATACCTCTGTGTGTGTGTGTGTGTGTGTATACATTCTGAAAGTATGGCAGTAACTAATTCATTCTTTATCATAAATTTTGCTATTTTATGTTTTTCTTTGTTTCTAATTCACTTTTTCTATATGCAGTTTACTTATAATAAAATGTGTAAATAGATTTGTGAATTTTTTCACACTGAGTGTGAGATCAAACCACTAAAATGGTAATATAGAACTGTATTGTTCAAGACAGTAGCAAAACCAAGTGTGTATGTTGTTTGATCACTGGAAATCTGTGTAACACAACATGATGAATGACAGATCTTGAATTTATTAGATTAAATAAAATGTGCTAATATTAAATTTAAACATCTTGTTACCTTTTATATGGTTACTAGTAGTTTTAAAAATTCCCGTATGCAGTTTGCTTTATATTTCCATCGTACAGTTTACAACATTTTCACCAACACAGGTGCTTCATGCCCTTTTTTTATTGAAATTCTCAGTCCCTAACAACCAAAACCTTTCTTTTTCCAGTTTGGATTTCCCACAACTTCATATATGCAAGCATGCAGTCTTTGTGTCTTGCTGCTTTTGCTTTGCCTAAGGCTGGTATACTATATTGAAATTTCTACACCAGTGGTTTATCTCTTTTAGCCAACATCTGCCAATACACTCACAAGTTTATGGTAATTTGGCTTTTATCTTCTTTGGGGCTAAGTGAACGATGGTTCTATGTGTGTCTGAGTAGAAGTCTTCGGAAAGATGTATATATTTTGTTGTAGTTTGGAGGAATTCATAGGAATGAAGTGAGAAGGTCATATGGAGAGAGCAAGAAACAGGGAAATTGTGCTTTCCAAAACAACGTGTGAGTTCTAGCTGCTCCCCATAATTGCCAAGATTTGCTTTTCTCAGTCTTTTTAATAGTATCAGTTTTGGGCTGGAGCAGTGGCTCACCGGTTTCGGCGCTTGCCTGGCAAGCGCAAGTACACGAGTTCAATCCCCAGCATCCATGTACACAATGAAGTCTCAGAGCAACGAAAGCCATGTGAAAAATTAAATAAAAATTGATTCTGTCTCTCTCTCACACTGTCTCCTCTTTCTTTAAAAAAAATAGTATCAGTTTCAATTGTATTAGTTCTAATGTGTTTGAATGATATCACATGTAGAATTCATTTTCACTTCTTGAATGAGAAATGAGTTTTTTCCCATTATTATTTTTCTTTTGTACATTCTTGTTTCTTTGAATATTTTACATCTTTCTTCATTAAAACTTCATATTTAAAATAGAAGTGTATCAACTCTGGAAAATGCTTTCCCTAAGAATTGCAGCTACTTATGACTTTGAGAGTTTCAATACGGTTAGTGATTTTCCTGAACTAATTAAGTGAAGTCTGTGTTATTTATTGTGTGAAGCTGAAGTTCTACTTATTTAGCCTAGTGGTTGCCTATTGATTGAGCAAAAATTTCCTAAATGCCTAGAGCCAATGAACTTCTCAGGGTTTGTCAACAGACTCTATGTATTTTGGGTCACACCCAAATACACATGGAAGTTTTTAATTCTGTCTTATTCTTCATTTTCTACTTGTGCCAAACTTTGAGGTCAATCGGAGGTGAGGGTTTGCTATGAAAGCTCACAACTCTGGCCACAATTATAATTCTAAACATGTTTGTGGACTTCTAATTTATTAGGAATCTTTCAAAACATCAAAGCCCTATATGAATATTTTATTTCCTGGTCTTCATTTAAAAATTTTTGACGTTCTTTCTGTTTGTCCCAATATCTTTCTTTGTCAGACAATTGCTAAACAATTGTCACTGATTGTTTTTCACAAATACTCTTGCGGAAAAGATTATACAACAAGCAAAATTTAATTCCGGTCAAATGAAGACAAATTATGTGAATGGTATTTCCCTGGAAATTACCAGATATATCAAATAATGCAACACTCCAAGAGTGGTGTTTATGTGAAATTCTAAAGTTATGTTGTTCAATACAGTGGGCATTCAGGTTTTCTGTGTGTTTTCAGAGCTATTGTTTATCCAGGAAAATATGGAGTGGGAGACAAGGAGAAGAAATGGAGTGAGCCAGCAGGTTTTTCTTATCAAATTCGCATGTTCCTTACTGATATTCAGAGGTAAAGAATCCTGGAATTGTTGCAAGCCTCTTCTTCTATCTCAACATTTAAAAAAAAATACAATTGTTTACTGCTTTCCAATTTCATTTGCTTTTATGTAGTGATAGATTTTAAAAATAATTTATTCTACTACTGATGTTACCTAATAATATTTTCTTGTTTTCACTAGATAGTCTTCCCCACTGAAAATTTTTTTCTGAATATTCTATATTTTTATGATATTTAAATGGCTATTTTATTTGAGCACCAATTGTAAATTACTGTTGTATAAGAATTGATTTTGCATTTGTGTATTAAACTTATAATTTTCAATCTTGCTATATTTATTTACTGATTCTAGAGATATTTTTGTAGATAAATTTTCAACAATAATTATTAAGATCTGCAGATAATATAGTTTTACTTCATCCTTTCCAATCTGTTTAGTTTATTCATTTTTTTGTTTTATTTTAATTGTTAGAACTTCCAAATACAATATTGAAAAGAAACCCTATTAAACGGACATATATTCCCTGTTTCCAGTCTTCAGAAGAATGCATTCAGTCTTTTATCGTTAAGTGTGATGATAGTCCTTCATATTCTGAAGACACTTTTAATATGTTGAGGATGTTATCTTCTCTTACAAAAATTTTCAGAGTAATTTGACATAAATGTTATTGAATATTGTTCAGTTATTTTTCTTTTTGCATCTTTTGAGTTTTTTTTCTATTCTGATATATTTATTTTATTCGAGTCATTGTCCTAGATATTTGGGTTTACATGTTCTTTATATGTCTGGCTACTTTTGAATGGATCCAGATGAAGAATTGCATATTGCTAGATGTTGATTTTATAATCACTCTTTAAATATTGTTTATCATAAATATCAACACTCCTAAATCCTTGAAACTTATTTAATACTTTTGAGAATTTTTAGAAAAAAATTAACAGGTCCAGAAAAGTTTTTGATCATTAAAATATAACTGTTTCATGTACACTACTAATGGCATCCTGTGGATTAGGAGGTCTTTCAACGGCCTGATTGCAATAAAAACTATCCTCAAACTAGTGTGAAATTTGGAATTTTTTCTGCCAACAGCTTTCCAACAGTTTTTTCTTTCAATTTCTGTGAATTGAGAGATTGATATTCAACCAAAACCCTTTGAGTCCTCTTCTGCAGATTGCCCTATCTCTATGAAAGTCTACAGAGTAAATTATAGGTTCCTTGACCTCCCTGTCCTTTTGATCTTTTCCCCCTCTACTTGGCAATGTTGAACTACTCTGTTTAGGTTTCCATTCTGCTGTTTCACCTAGAAAATCAGTTCTAGGCAATAAGTGGAGAGAATTATTGTATTCAATGATATTTTTTCCTTCTCTCAGTTGTCATACTAAACACCACCTATTGTTCAATGTCTGAAAGCTATCCTTTACATATTTTTCTGTTGTGTAAAATGCAAGGGTAAATGTGGTTTTTGTTACTCTGTGCCAAAAAGGGATACTAATCTTTATTATTCTTTTATCCATGTTTCTTAAACAAGATGACTCAGATTTACTTTATAGTTATTTCCTGAAACTCTCAACCCTTACAAAGATTAACAGTAATATTTACTCCAAATCCCCAAATTTATTTTAGATTACATCTTAGATTCAAGAACTGTGTGACAAGAACACAGAAAACGGCAGACTACATGTGTTCAGCAAGTTCCAGTTGCTCCCAGCAACTGAATCAAATCAACAAGTGTGAGACTGAATTGATGAACTGGGATGCCATCAGAAAGCACTGGAATTCAATTTGAGGGGCTGAGTAATAATAAGGAATTAAAAGATACTAATTTTTAAAATAAACAGAAAATTAACAAAATAATTAGGAACATAGAGTCTTGTAAGGGAAAGAGCACCCTTTAAGTGGATTGGAAGACAGAAATCTAGCAATGTCAAGAAATGCAGACTTTACTACAAGACAAATATGCAGTCTTAGCCAGTAGGAAAATTGAATTCTGTGTAGCTAGGTGGAGTGGGAAGAACTTTGGTGCCCTTTTTCACAAAATTAGATAGTGTCAAGAACAAAAGTCATCTTAGGAGGGGTTCATTGTCTACGCCTACTGTACGGTCATCAGAAATCCATATATTTCTTAGTC